>JAJJWX010003089.1:0-147500 GCA_023529315.1 Papaver bracteatum
TGTGACAATTACCTTGATAACCCACGGCCTGGTTTTAATAAACCTCCGGGGTGAGCCCGGACCTGGCTCTATTGAGCCCCATGGATTACCTTGATAATCCATGGCCTGGTTTTAATAAACCTCCGGATGAATCCGGACCTGGCTCTATTGAGACCCATGGATTACCTTGATAACCCATGGCCTGGTTTTAATAAACCTCCGGATGAATCCGGACCTGGCTCTATTGAGCCCCGTGGATTACCTTGACAACCCACGGCCTGGTTTTAATAAACCTCCGGATGGATCCGGACCTGGCTCTATTGAGCCCCGTGGATTACCTTGATAACCCACGGCCTGCCATTAATTTAATCAGCTTGTGCGGTACGCGTGTACCTATTTTAAATAGGGTACAAACATCGCCCCCTCTTAACTATTCAACTTGTTGAGGAGTTAAGAAGAGTAAGGCTTCATGTGACGGAGGTAGGTACATAGCACATACAAATGTATCCTGACACTCTGTAGTGCACACTTGGCATGATTTCTCCTGCAAAAATATGCTCATATTGACTTATTATTCTTAAGCAAACTCATACCTGAAATTTATTTTCCTCATCTCGTCAGACCCATGTCCGTCCTAGCTGGGCTTTAAATGGAATTCTAACAGTCACTTGGTGTTATAAGCCCAAGTACTAAATTATGTTGCCCATATTTGTTTGTGACCTTAATGTGTGCATTCACCTCTCCTTTTGTGACCAAATCGAGGAAATGTTAATGCCTCCCTTTTGTGGCCACATGAGACAATGTCAGTTCTTTCCAACTGGTATATACACTGTCACGTCTTGACTTAGAAACATTTGGTTAACGCGTACGTCACCGTTCGTCCCTCATAGTATATAAAAAATGCTTTTATGGCGTGTCCAACCAGTATCGGTATCCAAGGATGATAATAATCCAGCTACTCATGGAACTGTGAGTTTGACTCCGCTTAAAACTCCTAGCCTATTTTTCTATTTCCATGTACTATGTTCACCTGCCTGAGAAAGCCTCACAATGTATCTTTCCAGCAAAACTCCATAGCCAGTGAGAGTTTAATTCCGCGTAAAACTGTGGATTTGAATTCCTGTGAAACTAAGAAACTGGTCTCCACTTTTGCTTTCCTACGATTACTCCATCTCCAGTATTCCTATGCCGTATTCCCATAGCCTGCATAAATCTAGTCCCTGTTCGAACTTAGGAATTTAATTTTTATTGAGATTTCATTCTCATCAAACTCTTTGAATCGGCTGCTTGCATGGCACTGCTCTTCTCCAATATAAACACGGATGAGTAATTACAATAACAACTCATCCGCAGTCGTTCCTTCCTCCTTGCCAGATTTCTCCGGTAAGCGCAGTCTTGCTCTTTACCTTTTCCTTTCTAATAATGTTGTGTTCTCATGAACCGATGCTGTGAGCTTTAATGGGAAAGAGCACGTATAGGGTCACGTATAAATATATTTTTGATGATTAGTTCCTAAGCATCACCACGAAACCGTAGACTTTTCTAATTCTAACTATCAACCAATACCTCCTTAGCTTTGTTAGAATAGAAGACAAAAAATTTATTTTTGTTGTAAAGAGTACTACGTGAGAAAGAGATACCTTCGTGGTGCAAACGACATCACCTTGTCTCATGACTCAAGAGAACATGTTCATATATATACGTATACCCTTTTCTTAATCTAGCTTTCTTTAACTGATCAACTCTTGACCTTTCTTTTCTAAAACAGCACTACTGTCTTCTCAACGGATTTGTTCAAGGTACGACTATCTAGTTTCAATGCTCCTGCTAATAATATCTCATCGTCGTCTGACTATTCTCCTGCCACGCCGCCTCCTATACCGACACCACAACGCCGTTAGCTGATGATCCTTTCCTTCCAGTTTTGTACAAGTCGACTGACTCAGCCGTAACCATTGGCGATTCCACCGTTACAGATCCTACCGTAGCTCGCGGTACCATTCAAACTGGCATGCTTCCAGTAGACATCCACTACTATGATTTTATAACTGAAATTCCCCAAGTACTTGATCGAGCCGTGCAACTTCAGTTTGCTGTATGTGCATATATCCTCTATATATTTACACTTTCCACCTGTTACTGAATTTTCTCTTTGCATCTGAGGTCTAACCATGTTGCTTTGTAGGGACTATCCCTCCTTCGGAGGACTAGACAGCTTCACATTGAATCCCTAGCTGATCGAGAAAGGTTCCAAGTTCTTGCTTGCTAGGTGACACTTTATCCGCCCCCATGGTCTGCTTAGTCATTACCAAATGCCAAAGACGCCCCTAAGCGTGAGTTTTCATTGTTGTTGTAAAATGTAGTTCCTTCCATCGTTTGCAGGGATATGATAAAGACGCCCCCAACTGTGATAATTAATCCTTATGCTTGAACTCTCAAAGAACGAAGGTCTCTACTTGTCCGAGCACGCATAGGAAGGTGGACATTGTTAATCATTGTCCGTATCGTATGTAGTTTCCTTGCTAGCACATATGACGAACAATCTCATAGTTGGCAGGTATTCCACATGTCCGTAAGAAGTTCCATCTGACTGGATACTTACGAATTCTTTTAGTGTGTTGTCGAGCTGATTTCATTGACTGGTACGAACTGAATGCTTCTGAAAGCTAGTTGTTATTTGGTCTTGTTAGGAACTCGGTTTCGGCAGCTGGTGCAGTTCAAAGAATGGAATTCTAGTGCCTATTTTTTTATCGGTGATCAAAATGAAGTCTGATTGTAATAGATCCCTCGATTTCGCAGCGATAACTAGTAGAGTTTCAACTCTTATTCGAGCAGTATGTTAGATATTGGTCCCTGATATTGAAATTCGTATGCTTTCAATTTGAACTCGTCGAATCTAAGCGCGGGTAACGGTGTTTATTACAGCCAATATGAACGCTCGAACCTATACAGTAGAGCGCATAAGTGAAACTTCATTCCTTCCACGAAAACTTACTGCCACCTCAAGCTTTCGCAAAAGTCAAAGTAAAACCCTTTTTTATGCGTTACATCACCCACCAACTACCGCCACTTGGATGACCACTAAAAAAGTCCAGACTTTAGATACTAGTTTATCCCTTTTGTTGATAAACAATATGATCTGCATCTAGATTTGGCTAGCCAATTCAATGCTCCTAATTTAGTGAAACACCACAGAGATGTAACCTTCATAGGAGCAGCATAATTTCAGGACTTAGTTGAGAACATCTAGAAACTGACAGTGAAATTGGCGTTGATAAATTATTTTAGGAGACCAGCTGACATGAATTTTGTATTGCTCTAATAATAAGCTATTTTATCTTTTGCTGGATGGCGCGTCATTATTTGTTGTAGTGCAGTATAATCTGATACGATTACCAATCAGCTCTTTCAATCTGCAGGATGGAGCGCTTTGAGTTCTTGGAAACCATATGCGTGCTGCCACGGACGTAGTTGCGCGGTGCCATGTAGTTGATCATGAATCTCTCTGAAGTATCACAGTTACTACCATAATTAATGGCATGGCCCCCAATATTGTATGGAATATTGGATCAAAGGCTCTGGATGGCGGACGCAGCTTCTTCTTTGTAGCTTCGGGAGCGATAGCTTCTCTTGGGTTATAATGAACGCGATGCTCCACTTTCGACGGATTAGATCACTGGAGAGATACTTGTAGGAGAGGGATGAGTATGTATTATTGATAAGAATAGATGACTTTGAAGTAAGGCCCTGAATGGTAACCAGTCAGCGGATCCTCATGGTCTTTCTTGTTCTCGAGGTGGTATTTCCGAAGCTAATTTCAGTGATTTAACTCGATCTATCACACTTATAAGAATGAGACTTTGTGGTGAAGCTTTGGTACACGAGGTCAAACAATTTATTCATGTGTGATTCAACTTCCACCATTAGGGACACGAGCAAGGAAAAGACTATAGTAGGACGTCAACATCTGAATGGTTACAAGCATCATTTTCAATGCTGCTTTTATCGCGGCTGTTTAAGTTCCCACTTTTCTTTTGGAATATCTACGGAGAGTCACGGGATTTGCTCGGACTCACTACGAGATCCGTTATCTGAAAGCATATATAATTTTTGTTTGTTTGTTTAAACTTCGAACAGCCTTCAACGGATCTGCTAATGATGTAATTTGAGCGATAACAGATGATGCCGCGAGTCTGCTGTTGAAGACCCCTAACATCTTCTTCTCGGACACAACTTCTAAGTTTTTGCAGTGCTTTTCTTGTATGGGAAAAAACGTTTCTTTCGCTAGTTTTCCCCTTGTCTCGTTCTCGATGATGGTTGACCTTTCACTTTCGGAATGTGTGACAGTTGCTTCTTCAAGCTCCTTTCTTTTCTCCAATGCGATTTTAAACGTACTGCCAAGTCGATAGGAACCACTTATGGATTGTTAACTTGTGCAGCATGTGGGTTATTAGTTTGCACAGCTGGTGGATCGTTAACTCGAGCACGTTAAATCTGTTGTAGAGTTTTAGCAACTTTTCTAAAATTGTTGTAGATTTTCAGCAGCTTTTCGGAAAAGGTTGTGAAGTTTTTTTTTTTTTTTCTCGAAAGTTATGGTTTCAAAAATACTTGGAAAACAAAACTTTTCTCAAAGGGGAGCATGATCTTTTCCTCGGATCCCCTTAGCCGGCGCCAAAAGATGTTGGTGCAAAGAATATTTACCCCAACACTCCTCGAGATGTGTGTAGATTGATTGAATCTCCATCGTAGATCCAATTCTTCCAGAAACTATTGATGAAAGCTGTGATTGATGCTGATAAAGGTGGGGGGTACCTGCAAAGATTCTCCGATGCTAAAGTCAGCGGATATTCAATGCAAGTAGTTGTGAAGAAAATAGTAGAATTGTGTACCTTTTGAGTTGTATTTTGGCCTCTATTTATAGGCGTAAACCCTAATCTGGTTCCATAATAACCTAGATTTGTAGTCATCCAAAATAACTACATGGATTTGTACTTATCATTTAATATTTGTGTCTATCCTTGAAGATCCATGTCTATCTTGAGAGATCTTTGTATATCTTCACATGATTTGAGTATATCCTGGATGATCCATATCATCTTTATTCAAGATTTGCACCTATCTTGGAAGATATATGTATATCTTCCAAGATTTATGTCTATTTTAAAAATAACTTCAGTCATCTGGGCATCTTTACTTAACCATTTGGTTTTCATAAACCCAAGCCTGTTTTCCTTAGGTAATTTCTATGCCTTAGCTCTGATGAGCCCCGTGGATTACCTTGATAACCATCGGCTTGGTTTTAATAAACCTCCGGGTGAGCCTGGACCTGGCTCTATTGAGCCCCATGGATTACCTTGATAATCCATGGCCTGGTTTTAATAAACCTCCGGATGAATCCGGACCTGGATTTATTGAGCCCCATGGATTACCTTGATAACCTATGTCCTGGTTTTAATAAACCTCCGTATGAATCCGGACCTGGCTCTATTGAGCCCCGTGGATTACCTTGAAAACCCACTTCCTGGTTTTAATAAACCTCCGGATGGATCCGGACCTGGGTCTATTGAGCCCCGTGGATTACCTTGATAACCCACGGTCTGCCATTAATTTAATCAGCTTGTGCGGTACGCGTGTACCTATTTTAAATAGGGTACAAACAGTGCCTAAAAAGATAAACACCTCCGAATTTTTCGTAAAAACTCTAAATTTGATATTGTTGTTTGTACTCATTGCGTAGATTTTTATAAAACCATTCCAACGAGATAAAATTTATAAATTCCAAGGCACAGATTTTTAGATATGTTATATTAAAGTTTGGTTGCCAATTATACCCCTAAAAGAAAAGGATACGTTAGAAATTATAATAATTGGACTAAAGGGGAGCAACAAGTTAGTCCTTTCATTGTTGATTGAATTTTTTTTGTTACAAACGCCAAATCCAATCTTTTTGTGTCAAATTGGAAAAAAAAGGTCATGCTTTTCATTGACACAAAGTCACCATATACTAGATGACTACTGCCACGGTGGGAAAGCTGACCGAAGAAATCAGCGTGAAAGCATCATTTTTCCGACATGGCATGAAATTATCAATTTTATCCATCGTTCTTCTGACATAAAAAGCTTCCCCTTGTTTGGAAAGACGCTGCACCAACCCTGAGCGAAGATGGACATATGCCTTGCTAGCAGAAAACATGGTAGAGAGAGAGAAAAAAACCTGGAATTGGAGACCCGGAGATCGAGTTTTCTTCTTCTGGTTAGAGGCCTTAGGTCGGTTCCTATGGGGAGAGGTATAAAAGTTGTTCTGCCATGCCATGAGGCATGACAAACTAGTTTTCCCACTATGGTAAAATGGACAAATTCTATTAAATTTGTAGTATATTTTATTGTGTTATGTGGGACCATTATCAATAAAAAGTTTAGTTGTTTGTATTTGTTGGTTTTTTTATTATATTTTAAGGATTATAAAATAGCTTCGTCTGGTGTTTCTCCATGTAAAGAGAAGACGTACTCCGAACTGCTTGATAAACATCCACCTACATCTCCTCCTGAGATTCCCGTGGATAATACCATAGTTAATCCAATTATGGTGGATTCCAAGGAAGTTTTGGGAGCCATCAAAAGCTTCCCTAAAGGAACATCGTGTGGCCGATATGGCTTACGTGCGCAGCACTTAATCGATGTTTTGAGTGGAGTGGCTGCAGACAACTTACTTTCATCGATTTCCGGGGTTTTCAACCTTTGGTTAGCTGGAAAATGCCCCATAGAATTAGACGAGTACATTGCTATAGCACCTTTGACACCATTTCTTAAGCCCAGGGGTGGCCTTATCACCATTGCAGTTGGTACGGTTTGGCGCAGATTAGTTTCCAAAGTGAATGCTTTCGTTGTTGGTGTGCCTGTTAGTGGGGAAGGTATTTTACATGATATAAATCGCCTATTGAAGATGAAAGGTCATTCAGAAAAAATATCAATGTTGCTAATTGACTTTGCTAATGCGTTCAACATGGTGAGCAGATCTCAGCTCATCAAGGAGGTTCATCTTCATTGTCCAGGTATTTCTCGATGGATAGAATTTTGATACTTACGACCGTCTAAGCTTTATTATGCCCAATTTATATTGTCTTCTGCACTTGGTGTCCAACAAGGTGACCCTCTCGGTCCCTTGCTATTTGCGTTGACACTTCACCCCTTAGTGAAGACTATTGTTTCTCGTTGCAAATTCGACTTGCATGCCTGGTACCTTGATGATGGTATAATTGTTGGTGATAAACTAGAGGTATCTAAGGCCTTGTACATAATAGAAGCAGGGGGTTACACCTCAATATAAAGAAAACAGAGGTATTTTGGCCTTCTTTTGATCTCAAAAGTACATATGATGGTGTATTCCCCTAGGATATTGGTGGACCTTCTAATGGTTTTAAACTTTTGGGCGGACCGGTGAGTTTAGATTTAGACTTTATTAGTGATATGTTGTTGAGAAGGGTGCACAAGACTGTTCAACTAATGAATAGAAATCAAAAAACTCAAGGATCCTCAAAGTGAGATGCTATTACTTCACAATTGCACTGGTGTGTCTAGAATATACTTTGCAATGCGCACTACTAATCCTGCATCCCTACAACCATCCACTGATCTTTTTGATGACCAGTTATATCAGTATTTGAAACTCCTAATTACTGGGGATGGTGCGGGTTTTGGTCCTTTACAACAGAGATTAGCTACCTTGCCTATCAAAGATGGTGGACTTGGCATGTATACCATGGCTAACACCCATACCTACTGTTATCTCGCTTCTCAGAGCCAGAATGCTTTGGTGCAAAAGGTGATCCTTGGTAATTTATTCTCAACGGACAAAGGCTCAGCCTATCAGTTGGCTCTTCAGACTCATCCAAATCCCATACCAATTTTCTATGTATGCAAGAGATTCCATCTTATGGAAGTGCAACTATGTCATACACGCGCAAGATTATCTACTAGTTGTACCCATTAGTGGGCTTAATTAGTGCCTCGGACCAAGACAATTCAGGGCTGTACTTTTCTATCGCCTTGGTATCCTTATGTTTGTTGAGAATATTTTATGCCCAAGCTGTAACAAATATATGGACATCTTTGTAGATCACGCACTTCACTTTGCTAAAGATGTTGGATATAAGTTTCGACATGGTCTTGTTCGTGATGTTATTACTGACATTTGCTACAAAGTTGGTGTGCCTGCGCGCAAGGAGGTTTCCCTTGGCCTACAGACGGATGATGACAGAGATTTAAAGCCAGCCGATATCCTTTTTGTTAATTGGGAAAATGGACAAGATGTTTGTATGGATGTTACATGTGTATCTCCATTTAATGGTGATGGTGTTCGCTCTTTTGTCTCAGGAAAGGAAATTTCTAGTGCAGTTTCACGAAAACGTACTAAATATTTGGACAAGTGTGTTTCACATGGGTATGGTTTGGATGTTCTAGCTTTCTTTACCTTAGGAGAACTTGGCGAAGATACTTTGGTTTTTTTCAAGCGTCTAAAGAATTGTCTAGTTAGCAATGATGCTAGTAGCGGCTTAGGTAGTTTCATTTTTATAGATTAGGTGTTGCTATTCAAAGGGGAGTTAGAGCCCAGCTTGTTACTATCTTACCAACCAAAAGCTTTGTATGATCGTTTTTTCTATAAAAAAAATTCAAAAAAAATATTTTCTAATAAAAATGTTTTTTTCCAAAAAAATTATTTTTTTATTAATTTTTTTTCTAGAAAAAATATTTTTGTTTACCTTTTATTTTTATAATATTAGGGAATCATTACCTACAAAATTGGATGGGAGTCTCGCAACTAGCTGAGCTCCAACACCCTTTTGAATAGCCACACCTATTCTATGAAAAAAAAATATTCTAGACCCACAATTCGCATCATTATTAGCTAAACAATTCTTCAGCTTCTTCAAAAAGATTACAGTGTCCTCAAAAATATTGCGATGAAAAATTATTTTTTTTCAAAATTATTTTTTTGTTGTAGGGCTTGTAGCCCATGTATGTGCGGCCCAATATAGTATCTTGGGTTCTCTTATTACTTGTATATAAAGCATACTATGCTATGTAATACGGTAGCTGCCCCTGTCAATAAAATCTCTCTTGTCCTTTGGTTTTCTCTCTGTTTTTCCTCAAACACGTCATTAGCGCGAGTTCTACCGTGAAGCTAATGTTGGAATCACTGTAATTGAAATCAGATAAGTTGGTCTATTTTTTTTCCTTCCCTGTCTTTGATTTCGGCATATCTAATGTCAAATCCGTGATGAAAGTTAATTTGATATGTCTCTATTCAAGATCTTTTCTGTATCTATGTATCCATAATCAATTGGTTGAATCCGTGGTGGAAATTATCTCGATCTGCACAATCCATGTCTATGCATCCTTGTTTTGAATTCTATATTAATATATATGCGTACGCTTGTTCATGGAGTCAAAATATGTTTATACAAATTCAATAATATAATAATATGCATAAGTTTGTGTATGCGATTATCTATCATGTGTTTATTTATGTGATCATCAATTGGTTTGTCCCCACTTGCTACTCTTTTACTGCCTTTATATGTATGATTTGTGTTGTGATGGGGAACCTAGATCTTATCACATCAATTGGTTTGAATTTTATTATATAATAAATAATATATTCACATCAATAGTATAAAGCAGAGTTTATCTAACTTTGCCTATCTGAGTGGTGGTCAGGATTTATCCTTGGAAAAGATAAATCAAAGGTTGTGGTTCTCCATGCCACACCCTACAAGTCGCACACGTGGTGTTCATTCCAATATTATGAATTAAAAATGAATACTCAAGTCAAGATATGAAATTTCAAAAATTATCGGGGAGGTTCGAACTCATGACCTATTGTGTCATAAGAGTGGCCTCTAACCATTGTTCTACCTTGGTTGGAATTGATAGAAAAGATAAATCAACAGTGGTTGTTTGTTCAACTTAAATATTAATTTGTATAAGTGTTTTATTAATTAGTATAAGTGATTTGTCTAGAGAGAAGATAAATCTATGGTCATGGTTTGTTCAACTTAAATATTAATTAGTATAATTGTTTTATTAATTGATGTCTCATTAATTTCTCATGATATATGATTTATTAATTTTACATCATAAATATCCCTTAATTAATATTAATAAATATCTCCATAAATAAATAATAATTTTGACAAAAATTATTTCAATAGATATTAGTGGTGGTGGTAGTAGTAGAGGAAGAAGTAAGTGGTGGAAGCGGTGGAAGGTGTTACTAAGTGGTAGAGGCGGTAACATTAGTTTTGGTGGAATAAATAGTGGCGCTGGATGGTTTTAATGGCGGTGGTATTGGTTTTTTCTTTTTGAATCAAAAATAATAAAAAAAATTACATGACGGGTAACATTGTATTGTGAAAAGTATAATTGGTTGTTTTTGACAGGATCAAAAAAGGCGGATAACAAATACTTTTGGGATGATACCAAATCATATAAGACAAAATGGTTGTTTTTGGTACCACTGCTATCTTTGGTAACCGTTCGTACGCATGATTTTCAGTATTAACAAAAAACATATAGTTGAATAAATTAATTGACGACCTAAGTTTGTTAAATCTAAACTTTATACATGACGTGTGGGAATAAAAGTTATAAGTGTTCCCAATATTCTACGAGGGATGGAAAATGGTGGTGGTGGAGAAAGAAGTGATATCTGGTGGTTTGTGGTACTGGCCGGTATTGATGAGTAGTAATTGACTATGTTAATTACGTGCTGCTAGAAAAGGATAACACTATAAATTAGAAATGTGGTTGATCGTCTTAATGCTAATATAAACTTGGTTAAAATACATGAAAATTGAGAAGAAGAAAAAAAAAATTGGATGTCACGTTATATAATAAATAACACTAAAAACTACATATTTAGTATGAAGGTTTCTCCGTCCAATAGATAAATCTGAGGTTGTATTGAGATCCCGTAAGCATAGGTTAGTGGAGCGAGTTGGTCTTGGATTTTACGAATGATAATGAATATAATGAAACGCTCCCTCTCGGTTTCTCCAGTGAAAACCGAAAACTTCTAAAAAAATAATCAATCGAACAACACTTAGATGGAACGCATCACCACCAGTGTAAACTTCTCTGAATTGCTACATATCCAAAGTGAAATTTCTGCATTAATCTGGTGATTTCGTCCTACCGTAGTTTTTAACGAGGCATGCAATTAAATCTCTAATAGTTATTTTAAAGGTATTTAATAATTACAAAATTCTCTTATAAGTTTTGTTTATGCAAGTATTGATTTAACTTGGGTTCTTTTATATTTTTTTGTTAATTAAGTTAATGACTTTTTAATTTGAATACATGTTTGGTTAACAAACTTTGATACATATAGGGTATTTTATTTGTATAACTGATGTTAGTCTCTCATTTTTCCCGTTAGAACTTTGTTTCGATCATGTATTTGTAGACATTATTTGACTAATGTTGGGGTATTTCTTTAATCTCAAGGCCGATTAAACCCAATGTGTGTTGTATACATTGAAGGCGACAAAAGTTTGTGTCAGCTCTACCTTGAAACTAATAATTTTTCTTTGGAAGGTTAGTTGAATTTATGTAGATACAAATATCAATATGACTATGCTCTTTAAAACTCCAAATTACTTGAGTAACACTAGATGTGAGAACATCATTCATGCACTACTTAACATAGTTGGTGTGAAATCTTTTTATCCACGAATTTCTTCAATTTTATGTTATCAATATGATTGAGAAAGAATCTTACACATGTTTTGATT
Source organism: Papaver bracteatum (assembly GCA_023529315.1). NCBI lineage: Eukaryota > Viridiplantae > Streptophyta > Magnoliopsida > Ranunculales > Papaveraceae > Papaver > Papaver bracteatum. The sequence continues at coordinate 11,772 of JAJJWX010003089.1, forward strand.
TACTATTATAAGTTTATTTTTTCAACTCACATGTGTATATCTCAGCCTTCCAATAGCCAAGGGTTCTTCATTTTTATAACTCTCACATTTGCAAAAAATAAATAAATAGTGTTTATCTATAGTAGGGAAAATATTATGGGTTTTTGCTTCACTCCTTAGAGCCTTAGTTATCAGTAATTTCGGAACAAATGTATTCATAAACATCATGGAGTTGGATTGGCAGTTTAGGTTTATGTACTATTAGATGAAATATTCTTTTTGAAGTTTGAAATTATAATATGATGGAACAATAAATGGGGAAATTTTTTATTTACTGTATTTATTTATTTATTTTTCATGTTGGCACAACATTATTACTCCGTCCAGATAATAAATTTAAATAACATGCTTAAGTAAAAAATAAAAAGATCGGGTAACCCATTTTGTTTCCCAAAACCTATTTGAATATCAAACTAATTACTCACGAATAAAATGAAGCAAGAGGAATGTGAACAATATCGTATTATAGAAAAAACATCTCGTGCCATTACGGCACGGGTTAAGATCTAGTGATAAGTATAAATAAAATGTTTGGGTGTGAAGATCGATAATTCTAATATATGTTGTGTTTTATATTTCTTCTTTTCCCTTGCGGCGGCTGATTGACCCACAATTTCCCATTCTCGTATGTTGTGCGAGGAAGACGACATTAGGTCAGAAAAGCAGCGTTCCAGTTCGGTCCATTCCAACTCGGTCCGTTCCAACTCGGTTCGTTCCAACCTGGCCCAACTCTGTCCGTTCTGGTGCTGTCCTGTCTAGTCTTGTCCATATGCAGCTCGGTTATGGGATATGAGCATCCAAGACCGTTCTGGTTCGCTCTATATATAACGGGAACCAAAGACGGAGGTATGTAACTAAAACATGGTTTTTTACATGACTTGCTAGGCCTATCTATCTGTTTTTAGAATATGCCTAGTTTTATTTATTTTTGTCTTAAAATAAGTCAACGGCATATAAACGGTCAATTTAAATTATTTTTATTGACCTCAATCATTAAGAATTTTGGTCTTAATGCTATTTGTTCTCTTGAATATGATATTGGCTATAGTTGAATGGTGTATTTTATTTTGATTGGTTGTACCAACTCAATTACAATGTACACATTTGGGGTTTAAAAGGACTTGAACACCATTATTGGATACTTGATATTTTCCCAAATTTTTTGAATGTTCCGTGGAATGTATCAACTTACTCGACTATTAATCTTTCAATAGTTTCAAAACATACGTTCATATAAAATCACATGTATTCCAATTTTTGTGGAAGAACTCACAAAAGATGATATGAGTCATAAAAAATTTCATTTCTCTACTTCATTCATAATACTAAGCGAACCGGTATATGTTGAAGTATGACAACAAGAGAATTATCTTTAGTAATATATTCAACCTAAAGTAAGTGGTTGACATGTGTAGAGTTTCTCTTGGCCCGTTGAGATAAAGAAATTTCTCAATTTAAGCTAAATGTAGCAAAAAAAAAATGGAAATGGAAAGAACCCCAAAGTAATAAGGGTTAGACGTAATGACTCATATAAAGCATGAGAAAAGGGACATATATATCATGGGATGAAGCTAAAATGTAATTATATCTTCCATCATAAATAAATTTTTTTTGGAAATGCACCTGGTCAAAGGTATTGGTATATGCAATGTAATGTGTATATCATATTAGCAACCAATTTTCACATCAACTTTAATGGCAACAAGAAATTTTCCTAGCCAATTGACTATCTTATTCAGTTGAACTAGATCCAATGTCTGTACTTATGGAATGAAAACAAGAGACATAAAATCTCTAAATAACTTGAGATATATTGGGTGACACGTAATATATATTCACTCTAAAGTACTTGAATTGAATCCCACTTTTATTACGTAATAAGGCCACACCACCTGCTAAAACTCTCAAGACCCGAGTGTCTAACTCATAATTGTTTTTCTTCCATTATCTTAAGGAATTTAAACTAGTTATTGAACTACTTCCTTATAATATGACTACGATGATTGGATCATTGAGTGAAGCATTGTTCAAAATTTGTTTCCAAGATGAAACAAAGTCATAAAAGCTCTATATGTTCTGAGAGCTAATCACCTTGTTAAATTCCAAATAAACCCATGAGAGTGGATATCATATGGAAACTCACAGTGATGAGAATGTAATTGATTGCATCTTTTATGACTCTAATATATTTGGAAAGAAATATATTTTAGAGAAACTAATGAGTCAATCTAGTGCAATGTAATTCACTATAATATTTGGATTATTGAATCATATTGACTCCGACGATGAAATGTTGGAAATTGACTCACACAGGCTTTGGGCATAACCATAAAGCAACTTTGGTTGTGACATGATGATCCTTTTGAAAGGAATCATGCGAACATCACTTTATTTGAGTGAACAGAAATGTGAACAATTTTGACAGAATGCGAAGTAATGACATATCTCTCAACAAGTGTTTTCTAAAGTACTAGATGCACAACCCCCTCCTCCCTCCAATTATGCTTTTAAGTAAAAGAGAATATCACTCATTTTTACAAAGTCTTCATAAAAACAGGATCGAGACCATCCTATGATGCAAATGGTAGAAAAAAAAATCCATATTACAAAGAAAACAAGGTGAAATTTAGAAAAATATTCATGTAGAATGCGGACCATTAAAGTGACTGATGGATCTGATGATTTTTTTTTTTTTGAGTTTTTGGACTAGTTATAGTTCCCAAGAATTTTGCGTTTGAAAACTACTAGCACATACCACACAATGCAAAGTGGAAAGGCTAACCACCCTTGATAATGCTAGAGAATTTAAATCAGAAGGACTTGATGAATATTGCATGTTTAATAAGATCAATATAGAACATCTTATACCCAATGGTCTCGCAAAGGATACCATCAAAGGTTACAGATGGTATCTAAGGAATAGGTTATGTGTACCAACCTATCTTTTATTGCTTTGGGGATATGCAATATTACATGCATCTTACTTAATTTGTTTTTAGTACCCAATATTAGTCAACCTTTTCTGCGTACCAGTTGGTAACTGGATTTAAGCCTGACATTCGTGTTTTACGCATTTTTGGTTACACTATATATGTGCCATTACGACTACACATCGTACTATGATAGGTCTTCAAAACTGTTAAGTAGTTATGTTGGAAATGAGTTCCCAACAGTTATCCGCATTTTTAAAACCTTTGGAAGGACATCTCTTACCGCTAGATTTGCGGGTTGTCATTTTAATGAGACATTCTTCCCGACGTTAGGAGGAGATAAAAAAAAGTATTTTCTAAGGGAACGACAGGAATTGTCGTGGTGTGTTCCCACTATGTCTCATGTTGATTCTTGTTCTCCACAAATGTAAATGTGAAGTGACAAAGAATAATCGATTTTCAGAATGTACACTTATGTCACTAAAGTGACAATATCACACATACCAGCTGCAAATATTCCTGTAAGGTTATAAATCCTCAGTATGGGGTACACCATAGACTAAGGTGTTGCAACTACACTTGGTGGAAGTGTAGTTAAGGCCGTGGCTCCATAAAGAAAGATGGAAACGCCACTAGGTTCAATCAATGCTCACCTAAAAAGGAAGTAGATTAGTAAGGCATAACCTAATTTGTATCATTAATGAAATCATCTCATTTGATTGTCTCTGACTATGCCTATGAATCAATGCTGGAGGACGCTCCGAAGTTTTAAATGATTCTTGAGAACAATGAAATCCTGACTGATTATGAGAATGCATATGAGTCAATGGAAGGATCATGCGTGCACAGTGATGATATAATCCATAAATAGTTTCTCCATAAGTAGAGCACAATGAGATTGAACCATGGTTTGTTTTGATTAATTTCAAATAAATAAAATATTTGGCCTACACAATCCAGGTAGAACTTAGTTCTTTGGCAAATATACGGGTATTTGGTGTGGTAGTGCTAACCAACCAAGTGTAAAGCCTATTTGACATACATAATTAATTTTTCATAAAGCATAGTGAGAAGAAAGTAGTTTTAAAGTACAAAGACTCGCCTTGTGGCGCGAGGTTTCTCACAAATCCCTGGAATTGTTCTCTTGTAATGAACGTTATACAGTTCCGCTACTTAGTCAGCTTGGTAATTTTCAAAAGGACTTGAAATGCAGCATATGTATGTGGTTGTTACATATCTCTGAAAGAATCAAGAGATATAAGATATTTACAAAAGTGTTTGATAGACTTTTGTTTCCCAAATCAAGTAACTCTAAACCACAAAGTGCGTTTACAATTAGATAGAACGTTCACTTATAGATTGAAGCAATCAGGAGGAAGTGGTATACCCGTCTAAGTGGCTATTTTATTTGGAGGGGATAGACAAGTAAGTTATTATTCCTTGTGTGTTCATAAGAAAGTTCATGATTTGGAATTGTAGATATTTATGTTGATGTTACAAACATGATGTGTACTCTTGATGTAATAAGAGACCTTAAAAGCTATTTAAAATCCGAATTTGAGATAAAAAATCTAGGGAAAGCTCGATCGAATACTGAGCTTGTGGTATATTATTCCACTAGTTTTCATTTATCTAAAGTTGTCAGGCAATTTAACAAAGATATGCATCCTGATAGCACTCCCATGATTAGTCGAGGTTCAAATGTAAGTAAGTGACCATTTCGTATAAAGGAAGATGACGAAGATGTGTTGGGAGATGAAATTCCCATATCTAAGTACAATAGACGCATTGTTGTACTTAGTATATTAATGTACTCGATAAAATTTTGCATCCTCAAGGAACTTATTAGCTAGATATAGCTCAGCTCCAACGCAATGTCATTGGAATGGTATAGTGAATGTAATCATGTACTTAAAAGTAATCATTGACATCAATTTGTTTTATCCCTGCAAAGACATTAAAAGGAATGCTAATGAAAGTGCAATCCAAAAGTTGTTGATTATGAAGAAAAAATAATCTCTTCTCCAACGAAAGTAATCAGGGGGAGATATGGTAGCCTATTTTCTAAGTCATTGCCAATATTCAGTTTCGAAAAGTATATGACTAAAGGAACTGTCAGGAACAACTCTGAAAGTAATCATGGGTTGATGCCGACATCAGGGGGAGGATCCAAGGATATGATGTCGACATATTTTACTTCGAAATTGAAGTTGTGTTGTACTCCTTTTTTCATTCGATCAAGAACAGTTTTTCCCAAAGGGTTTTGTCTCTCGACAAGGTTTTTAGCGAGACAATACTAAAAACATCAAGTATGTTGAACGTTGAAGACATAAAGATCGATGTTGATATTAATGAAAATATCTGGATCAAAGAAATGAAATGCGATACTCTGTTAAGCAACGTAACTTCCAGAATCAACGACATTGTCTTATAAACATTCAAGTCACCAAAGTAAAGTGTGATAAACCCCTTCTGACTGCATTAGACTAACGCAAATTATCTAACATCAGGGGGAACATCTAATGGTGTGTTGAACTCTTTTCCTTCATCGGGGTTTCTTTTTCCACATGGTTTTGTTACTGGCGAGGTTTTTAATGAGACAACAACAAACAGCGGGAATGTAATTTCCCAGCTAAGGCTATTGTCTTTCCCACAAGGATTTTCTGCCTTAAGAGTTGTGAAGCAACTAGTCAACTTCAACAGAGCAAAGTGATCATCTGCAACGGATCACCTTTACCTACATCTGTCATGTTGTACTCATTTCCCTTCGTCAAGGTTTTATCCCACTGGGTTTTCCTTGTCAAGGTTTTAATGAGGCAACATATTCGATTCCAACTATGTTCTAAGTTTGCTTAATATTGTACTATTTTCTTTAGTTCAGGTTTTGCCCCTCTGGGTTTCCCTGGCGAAGTTTTAACGAGGCAATCAACTTAGACTCATCGATTTGTGAAGATCTTATTGCATGTGATGAACTACATGTAAGGTAAGAGACAACATGTGAAGTACTATATGTGAAGAGGTGTACCAAAGTTTTATCCCACTGGGTTTTTCCTTGTCAAAGTTTTAATTAGGAAATTGATTTCGGCAGAAGTCATCAAGAAGAGAATGACATTTGAAGAACTACATTCAAAGCACTATATGTGAAGCACTATGTATAAAGTTTTGTCATTGAACCGCACAAGGGGGAGTGTTGTAGGGCTTGTATCCCATGTATGTGCGGCCCAATATAGTATCTAGGGTTCTCTTATTACTTGTATATAAAGCATACAATGCTATGTAATACGGCAGCTTCCCCCGTCAATAGAATCTCTCTTGTCCTTTGGTTTTCTCTCTGTTTTTCCTCAAATTTTTTTTTTTAATTTATCAATTTTTATTTTCTTTAAGTTTTTTTTTTATTTATTTACAAAACATACATAGGTTCGGCTAATAACGAGTTAGCCGAACCTAAGGTGTTCCTCGTATATGAAGAATATTGAGAGGTTCGGCTGATAACTTGTCAGCCAAACCTATGTATTTTAAAAACGTACCTAGGTTTAGCTGACAAGTTATCAGCCGAACTTAACTTTGTAACTGCCAAACCTAGGTTTGGCAGATTCGAGGAATAAATAGGACAACCGAACTTAGCATTGTTCTTTTTAATGTGAAGTTCGGCTAACATTTTCGTGTTTAATTATCAGCCGAACTATTCTTCGGCACCTTCAGAATGAAGAACAATGAGAGGTTCGGCTGATAATTTCTTCAATTGTCAGTCGAACCTCACTCTATAGCTGTCGTAAAATCATAGTTTTTTCGATTCAATGAGAATCTTTCAATCAAACGCAAAAAAGTGAAGAAAAAAAATTAAATTAACTAATTAAGGATGTCTAATTAAATTAACAGTAGTCATCAATATTAATCACTAATTAATTAAGGGTATTATTGCCATTATGAAAAATGGCTGGATAGGGGACAGTATAAAAACACTATTTAGCATCCCGATTTTGTCCTTTTCTACATGCCCCAAATGACGGTTATTTTCTAACGCCAGTTTTGCGGTTTATGGTGCATCTTGTCCCATCTAAGCAAATATTCTGTTTTACCCACGGAGTCGGAAGGGTCATATTGCCATATTGGAGTTGGCAAAAACTACTTCAATTTGAGAAGCCACCTAGATAATGCCGAAATTGTGTAAATGAATTTGCTCATCCGAATTACACTTTGAAACGCGTTTATACTTAAACATGATATGCTTTTTCTATTGGCAGAAGCATAATCTGTTGGAAATTTTGGGTATAAAACAGAGGATGATAACACACAACAGGAAGTTGGATTCAAGGTTTGCACCCCTTGACCCAACCAAGAACACATGAGAGAGATTTCTGATGATGCTTTAGATGGAGAGAAAACATGTTGAATTCATTCTAGAATGGGAGAATTCCTTCACTACTTATAGGGTTATTCATGCCTATTGGAGATGCCTCTTCACTTCAAAAGACACATAAGGTGTCTGTTGGGAATAGTTGTGTCCTTTATGAACCATCACACCTATTAGAGGTGTCCCTTCATCTCCAACTAACATCCATTGTGTTTATCAACACAGAACACTTCCCCATCATAGTGACAAACCAAAAAGCAGCAGTTTTATTTTCTAAGTTATTGAAAATATCCAACAATCTCCCCCTATTTTCAAAAAAACCAAAACATAAAATAAAATAAAACTTATAAAACCGGATCATTCGCATCACTAAAGTGATTGCCCTACGTGCCGAGTGGGATCAAGCCAACGAGTTCAAGCACAATTGGGACTAAGCATCATCGTTGAAACCAATACATAAATGATAGGTACTTACTGGGTTTGAACCTTCACTTAGTGTAAGAAACTCAAAAGCTTTATCGATATTCTATGGTGAAACTAGTCTTGAACCAAGAATCCCTTATAATAAAGCCGAGTCTCCACACATATTGATTCCATAAGACATGTGTTTGTAGCAAGCACTATAAAGGCCTTGTGCTTATATCCTTATTCATGAGTCTTCTTTAGAGAACGGTCTTCTTCTCTTAGAAGCCCCACATTTCCATACTCATATAGGTAAGTCTCGAAGGTGTTTCCTCGCGAGACACCTTTTTACTAATCACGGACTCATTAAGGATTTACATCCATCCTATTTTCTTGCAGAAAAACCAACACTAACTTGAAATGGGAAGTTTTATGCTAGTGCTCCATAATCTACTGACCATAACTTGTTGGTACCACATTGAACCTTGTTTATCTTTTTCAAAACATAGGTTGGGTTTTCTACGCTATGGGAGATCAACCTTCCTTCACAGACCTTAGTCCATTTCTATATACTTCATTGAAATTAATTCCTTTGGGAGACTCTTCATAAGTAGGTCTACCAAGCTTTTCTCCGTTTCAATGGTTAACTTTGCAATTACTCCTTTCTTGAGTAATTGACTTACGTTCCTTGTCTAAGACTTGTATGTCTTGACTTTTCATTATAAGTCTTGTTAAAGACGTTATAGATCATATCTGATTCACAATTAATCAAGACCTCCTGAGATGGCTTCTTCCAAAATAGGATCTCTACAAGTTAGGTTTAAGCCATTTCTTCTCATTAATTGCATCTACTAATGCAATCAATTAGAAAACATTACTAAAAAATGTTCCTCTTTGATTTTACAAAATAATTGTAACTTCTCTAGTGATCCTAATTAACATTTACGGTTAATTCAAGAAGTCATTATAGACTTGCATACACTAGAGGCATAGAAAATTTGTAGGCAACTTATATATTTGCTATCTCAACAAATATAATACCTTGATGAGTAACTCTTTTACTCATGCCCAATCCCTACAAATTCATACCCAAAAAAACATAGACAATGTCTATTTAACATTCTACATTATGTAATGCAAATGTTCATAATTTATGCATCGGTAATATCGTAACACCTCATCGTTGGATATTTGGTCGGCCCAATCTTCAATATGTTACATATTGACCGGTATTCCATTTTCCTTTCGATGTCATTTAAGACCTGCCAATTTCCAAATTTGGAACCTATAATTCTTATCGCAAGAATTATGTTCATGCCATACCATTATTATACGGCGAACAATTATGCGATTTTGGTTTTAAAATAATCCACCAACTAGAAAAAATTTATACGACATTTTCGTATAAATTCTCCCCCTATTTCATGATAATTCTCAAATGCCAAAATGCAACTCAATATCATGAAATACCATTTGTGTCAAACATGTACCCCATAATTTCTAAATAGAAATTAAAACCGTTTAAAACTGTACCTTATACCTCCCAATATAAATTGGGAGAAATAATTGTTTAGACGATGATAACTGTTGGAAATTTTGGGTATAAAACAGAGGATGATAACACTAAAAGAAATTGTTGTTGTACTCAAAAGCTTTCAAGGCTCGGGTGATTTCTTTTAGACGATTATTTCTACCCTCCCAATATAAATTGGCGATTACACTTAATTATCTTGAAATAATGCCTTGAGGATCTGATGAAAGCCCTGAGGAAGTTGGATTCAAGGTTTGCACCCCTTGACCCAACCAAGAACACATGAGAGAGATTTCTGATGATGCTTTAGATGGAGAGAAAAAAAGGTTGAATTCATTCTAGAATGGGAGAATTCCTTCACTACTTATAGGGTTATTCATGCCTATTGGAGATGCCTCTTCACTTCCAAAACACATAAGGTGTCTGTTGGGAATGGTTGTGTCCTTTATGAACCATCACACCTATTAGAGGTGTCCCTTCATCTCCAACTAACATCCATTGTGTTTATCCAACACAGAACACTTCCCCATCATAGTGACAAACCAAAACAGCAGTTTTATTTTCTAAGTTAATGAAAATATCCAACATAATCCTCCTGGCAAACACTGAGAAACTTCAAGAGCCCTAAAATAAAAAGGTATCTTTCTTTGTCAAATTTCTATGTGTGTTTAATTAATCATCCTGAGTTGTTTCTTTGGTTTTGTTGTTGTCATTGTATTATCAATCATTCATTACATTGGTCGAGATATTATTGTGTTTAATTAGTCTTATACGTGTGTCTTTATCGATGTGAGGTTAAGTAGAGTATAAAGATGGTTCTATGTTTGTTAATTGTATAGAAATTACAAAGTGATAGTCATCTAGGAAAGTGTTAATCTGACCTGTTTTGAAAGATAAAGATAAAGAGTTTCAGTGATGCAGCATGTGTATAAAACAAAACAATTATTACGGCCAAAACTAGTGTTGAGTAACAAATTATTTCAACTTTATGGAAGCAAATAACCCGCCAAACAAAGTCCCCTCCCGCCCAAATTAAGAACCACTTAAAAAAGTTCCGCCAAATTTTTCCCCATTGTAAAACACTACAGTTTTAGAAGAAGGATGAAGAACTAATTCAGGCTAGGGTATGTGCGATTCCATTGCTTACATTTGTTTGTTGCTTTGATCATTCGTAATCTTGGGAGTAATGTTTAGAGAAAGATTTTGAACTTGATTGTTTCTCCTGTTTGGGTCAATGATTTAGTGTTGGTTATGTATGAAATACAATCTTCTGTTGTTTTGTGTTTTTAAGGGTTTGCAATGTTAAGTCTGGTTCAAGGGTATATGAAATTTTGCTTGTTTCTTGTAATTCTTGGAATACACTAATAGTGTTTGATAAAATTGCTCATCCAAATGTTTTTTTTATCGATGTGAGGTTCTAAGTAGTTGTCCGTAGATTGGAATACACTAATACTGTTTGATAAAATTGCTCATCCAAATCTTTCACTAGAATATAAAGATAGATGGTCATTTGGTTGTTAATCGTTTGTCCAATGTAAATATCACCCACTTGAACAATTCCAGGAACATGGCTGTATAGAAAATCACCGAAGTGATAGTTGGTATCTAGGATAGTTAACAACTTCAAATAACTCTTAAAAGACCAGATTATAAGCTTTACAGAAGTAGTTATCCTTCTTTTTTTACATATTTTTTTTTTTTTGGACTAAGATGCCTTCAAGAAAAGAGCAAGTATTTCACCTGCCTCATAGTACTAACACATATAAAAATCTCATCAGGTTTAATATTAGCAGTTGATAATTTCTTGTTATACGATTCTTCCAGTGTCATCAGTAAGAGCAAGAGAATACGAGAAGGAGAAGAAGACAGGTTCTGAAATGAAGACTATCCAGCACATTTCGAAATCAAAGGGTAAACGTGAAACTCCACCACAGATGCATATATGCATGTTGAACAGACTCCCCTCAGAAATTATTATAGACATATTATCCCGCTTACCCACTGATTCAGTCTTGGAGTGCAGACAAGTATGCAAAACATGGGGAAACTTAACTCGTCGTCCTTCCTTTGCTCATGTGCACCTACGTCATATTGGTAACATCTACCCATGTCATTCTTCCGCTGTTGGTGTTAGGGTTGATTTCGGTTTCCTTTTTGTCTCACCGATAATGGGATACGCGTTGTACTATGGAGAGTATGACAACCAGCCTAATAAGAAACTCAGAAGGCTCAACCAGCCTTCCATTTGTCTCTCAGTAGTTAGTTGTATCTCAGTAGTTGGTTCACTTAACGGGTTGATTTGCTTTTCTGATAGAAGGATCTTTTCTCATATCCATGAACCTATCTCTATTAGTAATCCTATCACCAGAGAGTACATGAAATTTCCAAAACTAGAACTTACTGGTGAGAACAGAATCGACTCTATGGTGTGCGGTTTCGGTTACCTACCTTCTACTGACAGGTACAAAATTGTAAGAATCTATTATATCAAGAACCAACCCTTGGGACGGATTCAGGTATATACACTCGGGGGTGGCGGTTGGAGAGACATTGGAGAAACCCCTTATTTACTACATCAAATATCTTTCCTATATAATTGTAGCCCATTTGGTGCATTTGCAAATGGAGCCCTTCATTGGCTTGATGACGAGCAAAAGATTGTGTCCTTCGATTTGGCAGACGAAAAGTTATACTTGCGTCCGTCGCCTCCATTTGTGAGTGGTTCAAGAATCAGTAACCATTTTCAACTTCAGGTTCTGGGAGGAAGCTTGTGTTTTATTCATCAAAAGCTAGGCCAATTCTTAGACATATGGTTCTTAAGGAAGAAAGGTGAGAGTAGTAGCTCCGACATGAACGAGCCAGATTATGACTTATGGACCTGGATCAAGGAGTTGAGGTTACCAATTGATGATGCAATGCCATTTTCTGTTACAAAGAGTGGTGAGTTTCTAATGTGGCACAAGTCCAATCTCTGCAGTTATGATCCCAAGACTGCAACCTTGGAAAAGCATGTGCTAAATGGCGATTTCAGTTATCCAGTTCCTCACATGAATAGCTTTGTTTCACTGAAGGCTCTTGGAGAAAAGTGTCGATCCATAAAAAGAGACGCTGTTAATCCATCACCGACGGAGTATTTCATAAGACAGGAGAGGAAGGACAATGGAGAATTTGATATCATTCAATTTTAGGAGCATCAAACACCACTTTCTGTGATTCCGTCTGTTTACTTTTATGATCAGATAGTATTACTGTTTCTCTGTTTTCAGTTTAGCTGAATCTTCGGATTATTATTCTTTCTTTGTTTTAAGTTCAGATGAATCATCCAATTCTCTGTTATTTGCTTTGGTAGTTTCTTTTTGATTGGTTGAATGCCATTTTGCATTTGATTCCCTGTGCTGTTATATGGGTCATTCAGAGGGTTCCCTGCAAGTAATATCTGTGATGGCTTCCCTGCAAAAGACTATGCATAGATGAAAATCGATCATGGAATCCACAAAAAATATTTATTTTGAAATCGTAAAGCTAAGATTTCATCATCGTTAGCTTCTTTTATTTTGATGTGCAGGATTGTATACTTTGTAGCATTGCATCTGAAGGTTTTCTCCAGGCTGAGAACTTTAACCAACTTGAAATTTGGCTTACAGATCATTCTCCTCTCTAGGCTGCTTCTGTTTGGAGTTCAGATCAGTAGCCATGACACTCTGAATGCAGCATGAATCTGTGAAATTCTACCAGTCTGGCTGATCCATTCCAGTTTTGCAGCATTTGGTGCATCTTGTCAACATGGGAGTTGGAACTTGGAATTAGATAAGTGGGACCTGTAGATACCTGAAAAAATGCCAAGGGATAAATGACCCAAATGTGATAATAATACGGCTTAAAGAAATGTTTAAGAGATAATCTGGGCTCAAAGGAGAAAAGTCATAATAACCCATTAAGGGAAGTCAATATAATAAGTCCAAGAGAAAAGACTAAAGAGTCAAACTTAGAAATGAAGAAAGGGTATGCTTGTAAATACTTCTAAAAGTAGGGGTATTAGATAAGGCCAATGAGATATATATGACTATAAAAGGGGTTGATCTTCACTAAGAATTGGAGGGCTAACTTCTTGTGGCTAACCATGTACTACTTTCTAGAATATGCTTCCAACTTTACTATGATATGTGTACCAATTACATTTTGGAGCCTATGTCATAGGATTAGGACAGCGGTAGTCACATAAAGCTCTCCAAAATAGACTGCCTCCACCTCCCTTTCACTATCCAAACGGACTCCATGGCGGGGTCCAAACTTATCATGGCGGGGTCTAAATATATAAAAAAAAAAAAAAAAAAACTCAGCATGGGCGACATCTCAATCTAACTCCAGCGTCTGCTCATGACACCAACGCCCCAATCCCTCTCTAGCGCCTACACCTCTCCCTCCCGCCAGGGGCGGAGCCAAGATTTCTAATTAATGGGTGCAAAAATTTGCTTTGGGGTATACAAATTATTTTAGGGGGTGCAAACAAGCAAAATTAAGCTTGTGATTATAATTTTAAAAAAAAATTGGGCTTAAATTAGGCTTTGGAGCTAGCTGATTTATTTACACTCCAATGGGCGCTGTTTAAGAAGAATCTATACAAACAATCATAAATGTGGTATATGCTAAACTCCGTTAGCTATTTGGTTAAATCTCGTTAACAAATTAGAGCTATCGATTACATTAATAACACCACAAAGGAGACAAAATTTTGAGATTCATGAGGATAATCTCACGAGTTCATCTTCTCTTCAACGTATTCGTAATGGCCCCTGCCTCCCGCGCCTTCATATCTCTCTCTCTCCTGGCGCCTCCATCCCACTTCAGCGTCTTCATTTCTCTCCAATTTCTCTAAACAGAGATAAAAGTAACTTGGCAACGGCAGCGCCCCAACTTGACCGCCACCACCTTCATCTAGCGGCGTCAACCCCCCCCCGGTCTACTACTTCATGCCACTCCTACAGTTTCTCTTCAGTGCCTTCATCTTCCCAGTTTCTCTTCAGTGCCTTCATCTTCCCCCATGAAGCGCCTTAACTCATCAGCGCCTCCATCTCCCCCTACTTTCTCAAAGGATAAAAACAACTCGCCAACCACCACCTACGTACAGCGGCTATCACCTATGCTCGGCGTCTTTCGCCCGATACCATCAGTCTTCCCATTCTCTCTCAACAGTTAACAATGGGTTCTCAAGAACAACATCGGTTTTCACCATTCAATTCCTTACATCCAATGTCTCTTTCATTCCATCGTTAACACCGCCGGCGGTTATTAGCTAGTCTATCAATTGCAGTAGCGGATGTCATTCTTCAAGGAAATTCGAAAGTTTTGTGCAGAATTGAAGTGGGAATAAGGATCTTAGCCTGTAGCGAGAAGGCCACCAAATGCACATCACCTGTTTGGAGAAACTCCACAAAAAAAAAAAAAAAATGTTGTCCAGCGCCTACATCACCCACTGGCGGCTTCACTTCGCCATTCGCTTCTCTGCACCATCGCCTACATCACCCACTGGAGGCTTCACTTCGCCATTCACTTCTCTGCACCATCGCCTACATCACCCACTGGCGGCTTCAGTTCACCCTTCACTTCTCTGCACCAACGCCCCAACTTAACTACCACCCACATCAGGGTGCAATTTCTCATTCTCTCTCTTAGCGTGCAATAACTCATCCACTTCGGCGCCTCGATCTCTCTTTGACTTCTCTATACATATAAGAACTCAGCAATGACGATTTCAAACATAACTCCGCCACATACATCTAGCAGCTATCATTTGTGCTCGGCAGGGATAGTCTCATGTTGTCCGCGTTTCCATTTTCTCACTCAATATTCAACAACGAGTTTTCAAGAACAACCAGTGGCTCTCTCTTCACTTCTCTTCATTCACGCCTACAACAACGACCTACATACAGCGGCTGTCATTTACCCCCAACGGTTATCAACTAACCAGCGCCTCCATCACTCTCAAACTATCTAGCTAACCAGAACAGCACCACTTTGTATCCAACCGCCACAAGTACCAAAATTCAGCGACGGGAAATACCCAATCCGGACTAGCAAGTAACTACTATGACTTGTGTTTGACAAGAACCTTCATCAAAGACGGAATCAAAGGAAGATGGATGTTTATAGCGCCTCCACCTCTCTCCAGCGCCTGTTTAAACTCTTCTCACCAACCTCCAGGCTCCAGCGCCTGTTTCTCTCTCGCGCCTCCACCTCTCTCTCGACAGCGCCTGTCTCTCTCAAAACGTCTCCACCTCTCTCCCGCCAGCGCCTGTTTACTCTTTCAGGCGTCTTTTGAACTCATCAAAAACAGCGTCGCTTCCAACGTCATTGACGCATGCATCCTCAGCAAGCCACCGTTGGGAGAACAAAGAACCAACACAATCCCACCCCAAAAACACGCCAGAAGGAAGACCATCGCCCACACATCACTTACAGAAACTCCAGAAGAATTAAACCAGAGCGTCAGTTCTAGCCGCTACTTGTTCAACTCTTGGCGACGCCTGAGAGATGCTCCCCATGCTAAGAATGATCCCACCAGCCCAATGCCGAGAGGAGGTTGTCAGCACCAACACAATCCCGCCCCAAGAGCACGCCAATAAGAAGTGAAAAAGAAAAATGTCTATGTTCTAAACAGAATACCCGTTACGGGCGACGATGTTGACGATTCACAACGAGTACGAGCTTTGGAGAACACCAAATAATCCCTCGAGGATCTATGGAAGCACAATGAATATCATGGGCGATGAGTATCTTCTATCCCCTTTTAAGTTGTTTAATTTCTATATACCTTGCATATTGCTCAAATGCTCTAAGTCGGGGCCAATACAACATCCTTACCTCCAAATGAAACTTGATAAAATTGACGATGCCATGAATGTTCCCCGCCTGACCTCCATTAGATCAGCGACTCGATATTAAGAAGAAAGTCAGCACCAACAAGACCCACTTCAAAGCACGCTGTTTCCTCCATAAAGCGTCGTCATGCCATGAATGTTCCCCGCCTGACCTCCATTAGATCAGCGACTCGATATTAAGAAGAAAGTCAGCACCAACAAGACCCACTTCAAAGCACGCTGTTTCCTCCATAAAGCGTCGTCAAATAAAAGCGTTGCGTAAACAAGAAACACCATGGCATAAAACAATGTCTGCAGCCACTAATGGGAAAATGGATATACGCTCTAAGCCCGAAACACCATGGAGGTAATTTTTTATTTATCCCTTTGGTTATCATCTCTTGATCTTATTCTTTTTAAGCATATCCATCCGTTTCTTTTAAAGTATTCGACTTCGAAGAAAAATCAAGTGCTTATACGCTGATACGATGCACCCATAAAATGAATTAGCATGTCGGTCACCTAGTTAATGCTTGTCCGCTTGCATAAATGGATGCATTACTTCTAAGGCATGTCCACATATCTCTTATAATCATCAAGTAGTTTACTTAGTAAATATCATACCATGACATAACGATTAAAGTTTGGTACATTCGCCCACTCTTGAAGAATTATGATTTGATAATATAGCGCGTTTACACGTGACTCCAATAATGAATGTCTGCATCTCTAATCAAGCATGTCTTTAATTTGGCACATCATTATGTCACAATGCTCATACGTGTTTCCATTCTATACCATGCATGTATAGAAACTCACCGCTGAGATAGTCTCTGCGGCGATAGTTAAGCTATCCCTTCGTACCAATACATCCTATGAGTAGTTGGCATATAAGTTATCCATGCGCTGAGATGCATGTTTATCGCTTTTAAAATATGACCACTTATTGCTCTTGATAAGCATTTAACTTACTATCGTCATTACCGCATGAAGTAAAAGATACAAAATAAATTCAAGCGCTTATGACAACTGTATGTGTGAAAAATAAAGCCTCCCTCCACAAGAGGTGCGAGCAAACTAAGAATAAATCCTCCTGCCCTCGACAATCAAGAGGCTTGAGTGTCTAAGAAATCCTCCTGCCCTCGACAATCAAGAGGCTCGAGTGTTATAAAAATTCTCCTGACCTCGACAACTGAGAGGCTCGAGTGTCTAAAAAAAAAAAAAAAAAAATCCTCTTACCTTCGACAGCCAAGAGGCTCGAGTGTCTAAATCCTCTTGCTCTCACTCTTTGAGACTCGAGTGTGTAAATCCTCTTGCTCTCACTCTTTGAGACTCGAGTGTCTAAATTCTTCCCCTCTGATAGAGGCGGAATTGCTTGAGAAGCACTACAAGAAAGTATAGCTATTGCTACACCATATAATGCCACACCTTTAATATAGGTGTTGCAAAAGAAATTTTCTAGTCACAGTACTTTTCAGCTGCAGCTAAAAGATATAATTTAGTGCTGCAAAATGAAACTTTTGCCACACAACTGTGACAACAATATAAAAAGAGTGGCAAAAAAGTATAATCTCTTGTTGCATCAATAAAATTGGTGCTGCAAAAAGGACTTCTAGCTACATAGGTTATCGCGACACTAATAGGGGTTTATGCCACAACTATAGGGTGCTGCAATATATTAAGTTTCTTGTAGTGAAGCGATTTTAATGCCATAATAGCGGCTCTTAAGAAGAGAAAAGAGAAAGAAGCGGTTCTTAAGCCCTTGAGGGAAGAAAACCCTTCATCTCAAAAGAGGCTCTTAAGCCTTTAAAGTTGTTCTCAAAGTCTTGACAAAAAAAATTTAAAAAAAGCAGCTCTCTGGCCCTTGAAAAAATATAAAGAGGGTAGAAACCCTTCATCTCTCAAAAACGGCTCTTACGCCTTCGACCAAAACAAAGGGTAGGAACCCTTCAAAGCGGCTTTTAAAGCTCTTCAAAGCGGCCCTAACGCCTTTGACGAAAAAGGAAAGAAAGAAGAAGCGGCTCTTAAAGCCCTTCAAAGCGGCTCTTATGCCAAGAGAAGAAGCATCTCTTAAACCCTTAAAATTGGTTCTCAAGCTTTTGATAAAAAAAAATAAAGAAATAGAGGGTAGAAACCCTCCAACTCAAAAGCGGCTCTTATGCCCATGAAAAGAAGAAAGATAAAAGAAGCGCCTCTTAAAAGTCAGGGGTGACTAAACCCTCATCCTCGATAAAAGGAGTGCTCAAAATTCTCTAAGTACCCACTCTATGGGACATGAGTACCTAAGAAACTCCTCACCACGCCCCACAAGATAGCCACGAAGGACTAAACCCTCATCTTTTCCAAATATTATCGATCTGGCCCTGGCGCCTCCAGTGGCAAAGGCGCCCCAAAAACATTTCCGTTGAAAAAAAAAATCCTCTTGCCCTCTACAACCAAGAGGCTCGAGTGCCTAGATCCTTTTGTTCTCACTCTTTGAGACTTGTGTCAAATCCTCCTGCTCTCACTCTTTGAGAATCGAGCGCCTAAATCCTCTTGTTCTCACTCTTTGAGACTTGAGTGCCTAAATCCTATCGCTCTCACTCTTTGAGACTCGAACGTCTAGATCATCTTGCTCGAGTGCCTAAGTCTGCTTACTCTCACTCTTTGAGACTCGAGCGCCTAAATCCTCCTGCTTTCGCTCTCTGAGGCTCAAGTGAGACTTGTGTCAAAATTCTCTCGCTCTCACTCTTCGAGACTCAAGCACCTGAATCATCTTGCTTTCATCCTTTAAGACTAGAGAGCCTAAATTCTCCTGCTTTCACTCTTTGAGGCTCGAGCGCCTAAACTCCCAAAGGCGTCTCTGACGCCTTTGAAAAGAATAAAGATATAAGAAACGGCTCTTAAAAGCCATTACTCTTAAGCCTTCATCACCAAAAGGCAGCTGGCCTTTGACAAAGAGAAGAGAAAGAGTAGAAACCCTTCACCATCAAAGGGAGAAACTTACGCCATTGACAGAAGAATAGAGAAGTGCCACTCGAGCCTTTAACAACAGGGAAAGAAAGAGGGTAGAAACCCTGCATCTCCAAATGGCGCCCTCGAGCCTTCAACGACGTAAAAGACGCTAAGAAGAGGGCAACCCCAACAGACGCCGGGAAGAGAGAGTCGAAGAGACGCGCACTAGGGGACTTGCAGAGCGCAAGCCCAAGAGACGCCAAGAAGAAGGCGAGTCAAAGAAGAGGGCGAGTCAAAGAAAAGATGCCGAGAAGAGGGCAATCCCAACAAACGCCGAGAAGAGAGAGTCGAAGAGACGTGCACTAGGGGACTTGCAGAGCGCAAGCCCAAGAGACGTCAAGAAGAAGGGGAGTCAAAGAAGAGGGCGAGTCTAAGAAAAGACGCCAAGAAGAGGGAAAGCCCAACAGACGCCGAGAAGTGAGAGTCGAAGAGACGCGCACTAGGGGACTTGCAGAGTGCAAGCCCAAGAGACGCCAAGAAGAAGGCAAGTCAAAGATACATCACACAAGGGGACTTGCAGGAAGAGAGCAAGCCCAAGACATGCCAAGAAGAGGGCGAGTCGAAGATACACCACACAGGGACATGCAACAAGCGTATGAGTCGGAAACCATCAATAGACAAGGGGACTTGCAGCAAGCTTGCAAGTCGAAACCATCCGATCCTTAAGACAAGGGGTCTTGTGGGAATATGCAAGTCTCAAGGTGAATGCGCCAAAAGAAACGCGCAGTGACAGAAGAGCCGAGGAAGCGAATGATAGACTGTTGAGAAGACTAACGCCTTGCCCAAATAGCCAGGGGACTTAATGTAGATACCTGAAAAATGCCAAGGGATAAATGACCCAAATGTGATAATAATATGGATTAAAGAAATGTTTAAGAGATAATCTGGGCTCAAAGGAGAGAAGTCATAATGACCCATTAAGGGAAGTCAAGATAATAAGTCCAAGAGAAAAGACTAAAGAGTCAAACTTAGAAATGAAGAATGGGTATACTTGTAAATACTTCTAAAAGTAGGGTATTAGATAAGGCCAAGGAGATAAATATGGCTATAAAAGGGGTTGATCTCCACTAAAAAATGGAGGGCTAACTTCTTGTGGCTAACCATATACTACTTTCTAGAGTAGGCTTTCAACTTTATTATGATATTTATACCCATTACAGGACTCTTATCGGTAAATATTTGGTGGGACTTTTAAATAAAATGCTGATATTTTAGGATATTAACCCGCCAAAATTAGTCAAACTCTACAACTATTCAAGAGTAACCAATTAAATTTCATTTCAAATTTGTGGAGGCAAATAACCTACCCGCCAAACAAAGTCCCCCGCCCAAATTTGATAACTACTTAAAACATCCCGCCCAGTTTCCCTCTCTTTTAACTAGAGTTTCATAGGAGAAGCCTGAACAACTAATCCAGTTGAGGGGTATGTGTTTTTTTTTTAAATTATTGCTTTGATTTGATTTTGGAATTAAAATCCTTTATCATTTTGTCTCTTAAGGGTTTGTAATGTTAAAACTGGTTAGGGGCACTTGAAATTTTCCTGACTTTTTAATCTTTGGAATGCACTAATGGTGTTTGATAAAATAGCTCATCCAAATGATTTTTCTTAAATATGTAAAATTGCTCATATGAGTTACCCTTTGAAACGGGTAGGGCATGTATTTAACATCATACCATTTTTTTCTATTTGCAGAAGCATAGTCTTGACGAACACTGAGAAGTTCATGAGATTAAAATAAATAGGTATCCTTCTTTGTCAAATTTCTATGTGTGGTTAATTAATAATCCTGAGTTGTTTCCTCGGTTTTCTCATAGTCGTTGTAGTATCATCATTGCATTACTAGAGACATTATTGAGTTTAATTTGTCATATATGCGTGTTTTTATCGATGTGAGGTCTAAGTAGTTGTTTGTAGATTAACTCTTTCAGTAGAGTATAGAGAGGTGGCCCTTCTTTTGTTAATTGTTTGTCAAATGTAAATGTCACCCACTTGAACAATTTCAGGAACTTGTTTGTTAGTACTAACATATTAAAATCTCAGTAGGTGCAAGAGAATACGAGAAGTTGTAAAATGAAGACTATCCAGCATGTTTTGAGATCAAAGGGTAAACGTAAAATTCCACCAGAGATGCAGATATGCATGGTGAACAAACTCCCCTCAGAAATTATTATAGACATATTATCTCGCTTACCCACTGATGCAATCCTAGAGTGCAGACAAGTATGCAAAACATGGGGAAACTTAATTCGTCATCCTTCCTTCGCTCATGTGCACCTACGCCGGAATTGTAACATCTACCCATGTCATTCTTCTGTTACAGGTTCTATGGTTGGTTTTGGTTTCCTTCTTTTCTTTCAGGATTTACCCCAGAAACACAAGTACCTACTGTACTATGGAGAGTATGACAAGCAGCCTAGTAAGAAACTTAGAAGGCTCAACCAGCCTTGCATTGGTTATCTCTCAGTAGCTGGTTCACGTAACGGGTTGATTTGCTTTTCTGATAGCAACTACTGGAACAGTATCCATGAACCTGTCTATATTAGCAATCCAATCACCAGAGAATACATGAAATTACCAAGACTAGAAGGTAATTGCGAGAACAAGGTTGATTCTATGGTGTGTGGTTTCGGTTACCTTCCTTCTACCGACCAGTACAAGATTGTAAGAATCTATTATATCCATAACCAACACTTGGGGGTGGCAATTGCAGTGGCTGGAGAGACATTGGAGAAACCTCTTACTCACTGCGTTATATTAAAGACAATTTCATGTATCGTCTTTGCCCGTTTGGTGCTTTTGCAAATGGAGCGCTTCATTGGCTTGACAACGAGCAGAACATTGTGTCCTTCGATTTGGTAGAGGAGAAGTTATACCTGCTCCCACCACCACCTTTTGTGAGTTGTGTAAATGTCAAGAACAGTTTTGAACTTGAGGTTTTGGGAGGATGCTTGTGTTTTATCCATATAAAGCAGGAAAAACCCTCAGACGTATGGTTCTTAAGGAAGAAAGGGGAGAGGAGTAGTTACGACGTGATCAATGAGCAAGAGCCTGAGTTATTGACCTGGATCAAGGAGTTGAGTTTACCAGTTCCTGCATGGCCATTCGCCCTTACAAAGAGTGGTGAATTCCTAATTTGGTACGAAACTTCTACTATGTGGTCTTATGATCCTAAGACTGCAACCATGGAAAGGTATGAGATGAATGGCGATTTTTCTGAATGTCATCCAGTTCCTCACGTGAATAGCTTTGTTTCGCTTAAAGCCCTTGGAGAAAAGTGTCGGTCCAGAAAAAGATATGCTGTTAATCCATCACCATCTGAATATTCTATAACACAACAGAGGAATGACAACGAAGAACTTGATGTGATTCAATTTTAAGTGCCTCCAGACACCACATCTTTCAGTCTGTTTACGTATATGATCAGATATAATTACTGTTTCTCTGCTTTTAGTTACCTGAATCTTAGAATTCATAGTCTTTTTCGTAGTTTTAAGTTCAGATATAATTACTGTTTCTTGGATTGGTTCACCATTGTAGTAAGCTCCCTGTTCTTTGGATACTTAGAATGCTTTTGGTATTTGATCTCTTATGCTGTTAGTCATTTTAAGGTAATCGGTCTTCGAATCCACAAAATATTGAAACTCTTGAGTTATATGCCTCTGTTTTTCTTGAGGTTGCTATAGGCTAATCTTGTAAGCTTTAGGATTCGAAACTATGTTGTATATTTTCTTTCGATTGATGCAAATGCTCTTAAAATCCTGCTGGCTAACATATGTAATAACCTTATTTCCCATATGCTAATGCCTAAATCTGACGATTGTTTTTTGAGTCAGATCTGACTCAACTAATTCAAAAATATGCTGCTTTTGGTATTTGATCTCTTAAGCATTTGTTTACTTAATGAGATTTTAGTCATTTTAAGGATAATAACTGCATACAATCCACAAAATATTGAAACAAATTCTTGAGTTATCATGAGGTTGCAATTTAAATTTAAGATTATGCCTTTGTAAGCTTTAGGATCTTTAAAGGTAGAAAAATAGGTATCTAAAACTATGTTGTATATTTTCTTTCAATGCAAATTGTTTTCCCAGCTTCCAAATTATATTTTCTAAGATGTTTATGCAATCAAGGCATCAAAGGTTCCCATTTTAAACATAAAATGAAAAACGATTCAATATGTATATATAAAAGAATAAAAAAGATGTTAAGTTCCATCGATACTGTTTCTCATTTTCATTAGAACATTTCATTTGAGTAATAACCGAATTCATTGAAAAGGAATCAATCCACTCATATCTAAATTTTAATCATACGTTATTCTTTAAAAATTAAAATTAGAAAATAAACATAACAAAAGCGATGAATCAAATGCAAGAAATAAGGTGAGTAATCTTTGAACCCCTAATTTAAAAAACAAACAAAATCTATTCTAAGCTTTAGAGTTGATGCCTAAATCTGACGATTGTTTTTTGAGTCAGATCTGACTCAACTAATTCAAAAATATGCAAAGCTTGATTATAGATATTTGTTCCCTAGCTCAGACGAGTCCGAATAAGAGGTTAATTCTGAGTCCAATAGTGAACCAGATCTGACAACTTTAAAACAGACGGTCAGACAAGTTCGAGTATGGGGTTGACTCGGATCCAAATTACGAGTCAGAATCTATTACTTTGATTGATTTCTATTTTTAAAAAATTTGCTTCACAAGAAAGAAAGAAGAAGAAAAGAGATGAAGCATGATGCAGTGAGGTGAGGGAGAGCTGTTGTGCTGCCTCCGGATGAAGAGAGGGGAAGAAAAGAAAGAAAGGATTACGGTTAGGGCTATAAAAGAGGAAATGTGTATATATATATATATATATGTTTTTAGACGGGTTAATGGGTTAAACCAGCGGGTTAACAGTTCGGTCTGGGTTAATCCGTTTTCCAACAAGCCAACATTTCTTCAACTCTAACCCAGCTTGTTTAGAAACCAGCCAAGTGGGTCGAGCCGGGCAAACCCACGAGTTTTCAGCTTGTTTGCCCGCTCTAAGTCAGATGTAAGCAAACATGTTGTTGGTTTTCATTATTACTAAACGGCAGGCAGACATGAAATATCAATTTGGGCCTAATGCCCTAAAAAGTAAGGCCAGTTCCTATGGGTGTGGCAAACCAAAGAGTTTGCCATTTATGCACCCACTATGGAGCTGGCAAAGTGTCAAACTGTCCTAGCTAAGTGACAAATATGCCACTTAGCTATGCCATGTCAAGTGTCTACCGAAGTGTAGAAAACACTGGTAGGTGTAGTCTCCACCTCCAGCGGTCAATACTCGACCGGTAGTATCATCTCATCTAACGGTCATAATTTCTTCATCCTATAAATACGATATCAAATTTCATTTCAACTCACGCCATTTCTTCAATCTCCATTCTTTCACTCAACAAATCCAATACGTCAGTTCGAGTTCGATCTCGCAAATTTAACACAGCTGAAGATGAATCCATTTGCAGGCATTATGTTTTTGTTATGCAAGATATGGCCAATGCTGGACAACATCAACATCAAGAGATTGTATGGAGTCGTATATTTCATAGATTTCAAGAAGATACAATGAACCTCAATAATCGAGATTCAAATGGATGTTGTGAGCACTTCCGAGTAATCAGCAGGGAGGTGAAGTTGTTTGTTGCTGCACTTACTGAAGGCTATCTAAACCGACAAAATGGCCAAAACGCATTTGATGTGGAGAAAATATGTCGGCTCGAATGGCGCAACAGAGTGGGAAAAAAATTTCAATTAGATGGTTGTTATCTTATCTTGAGGGTGTTGCCCGAATATGATCAGTTCAGATTAGCTACCCAAATATGATGCATCTATCATATGTATCAAATTTTAATTTTAAGATATTATTAAACCGTTCGGCTAATTTCAACCGCTATAAAAAATTGTATCAAATTTTAATTTTAATATAAAACTAGTGCATCTTTCATTAAAAGTTTAGAATTTTAATTTATATTAGTGTCTCTTTCATTCGTCTAGATAATGACATAACTTACAATAAAGACTCTAAAAGTAAAAATTTGGGACAATGTTCTTCATCTTGCTTATCTTCTTCATTTCACCAAACTTCCAATCAATGCGCTCATGAACGGAGTCTCCTTTATTTATCTTCTTCTTTGCCTTCAAATTTTCTTTACCATGAACTTTTCTTGGTCTTCTCTTAGTTTGAGGTTTGATTTGGTTAATATCCAAAACTTGTAGACTTCTTTGATTTTTACCTATTTTTTTATAACCTCCACATATCTTATTAAGGGCGGATTCAAGTACCACTCCAGAAAAATCAAGTTGGGATTCAAACTTTGCCATTTTGAAAGATAATAAGATAGAAAGATAGAACTTTTTTGTGTGAAAAATTTGGTATAATTTTTGTGTGATTATTTGCCATTTTTATAGCGGTGGAGAAAGAGACGTTGGAGGTTTGAAATTAACCGAACGGTGTAGTCTCGACCTCTAGCGGTGTAGTTTCGACCGCTAGCGGTGTAGATCCAACCATTCGGTGGAGATTCGACCGCTTATCTTTTCAACCATAGTGGTGCAGCTAGTTTGTCGGGCCAGCTGGCATGACAAATGGAATGTTTAGCCATTTGCCATAGGAACCGTCCTAAGGGATGCCATAAGGATTACTACATGTCTCGAACAACACAAATCCCAAAACCACGAACTGTGTGGATACCACCGGTCAACTAAATTCTACACTGAAAAACAAGATATAGTCCAACGGTTTAATCATCATCAAATTGTATCCCAATCAAAACCACCGTCTATATCATTATCCACCCGCAAACGTTCTCAATCCTTCCTAACCCCATTATAACATGCGTAATCATCACACCTATCATTTAAATCATCCAAGTGCCCAGCACCAATACAATAGGTTGTTTTTTTCCTTGTTTTCTTATGATTTAACTGACTCGTCTTAAAAATTATTACGCATTTTATTTCAAAAAGAAAAGAAAAATTGTTGTTGGGCATTAAAATTTTAAACATGGTGGGATCAGATAGGTACAACTAGGGTCACTTGCCATTATAGGCGTTCATGCCTGCGCAACAATTAGGGGTGCCAACAGGTCTCATCGGGTCCGGGTAGTGTGCTATCCGGAACCCTTTTAATCGGTTGCGGGTCATAAACGGTTACGGGTCCGGTTCCTAAATTGATGGATCCGGTACCGGATCCGATAAAAACACTAATTACTCGTCGGGTCCGGGTATTTATTGGGTCCTTAAAAATCAACTAAACTTTTTGATATTTTACTTTGATATTTGCTATATTAGCTTGAATCTAATAATTTTTCATATAAAATTATTATTATATCTATGCAAATTTTTTAATTAGGATTAAACATAAGAATATGAAGGTTAAATGGAAAAAATTTGAACGAAATTATACTAAATCTTTCTATTTTATGTAAAATTAACAAGTAAAACATATATATTCGGGTACCCGTCGGGTAATACCGTTAGGACCTGAAACTTATCGGTTCCTAACGGGTCTTACCCACCGGGTAGTGATTTTTCTAACGGTTCCAATCTTGGGACCCGAAACCGGACCCGACACACTCGGGTCCGGTTTGGTTCCGGGTAATCGGGTACCCGTTGGCATCCCTAGCAACAATGTTTGCCTGCTCTGATACATATCATTTCAAACACATACTTATTAGGTCAACAGTGTTTTTCTGCTCTGATACCAATTGAAAATGAAGGAGATACCAAATACACCCACATTTTTTGTTCAATAACCTATATGGATAAAACTTAACACAGTTGCAAGTAGACCAACTTAATGATCCTTGAATATATATATATATAGAGTTAATATCTCATCAATCAGTATGTATATAGACACAAGGTCCGTGAACCTGATTGTTAAGCAGAGTACTTGGACGATCTCAAAAATCAATATCCAAGATCAATCTAGTCGTATCTAAATAATTCAATCGGAATTCTGCCAATTGACTAAACTTGTTATCTATCTTTAATGATACGAATTTTACAAGAAACTAGTCTCGTAAATGATTACAACTAAGTGAACATATCTACTTAAATTGAATATGTAAAAACCTTTGTAAATCCAATTATAAAGATAAACAATATAATGCGGAAAAGGAAAAACAAAAGACAAAAAAAAAATTGTTAACGAGGAAACCGCAATAGCAGAAAAACCCTGGGATCTCGTCCAGATTGAACACCATAATGTATTAAACCGCTATAGGCACTAGCCTACTATCAGACTCCGGGCTGGAATGTAGTTGAGACTGAATCCACCCTCCAAGCGATTAAGTTACATTCGTGCTCCATACATCTCTTGAACCTCGCAAGGTTCTACGCACTTGATTCCCTTAGATGACGTCCTTTATAGCCTAAGAGTTGCTTCATCCGAAATGAAGACTTTTGATACCAATCTGCCTCTAACAGATAAACCTATTTTATTTTCGTTTATATCAACAACTAGTGAGTGAAAATGTGTTTAAAATAGCAAGCTACCAAACCTCACAAATCCGGAACTTAAGACTCCCGAAGATCAGCCTAGATTCTTAACAACCTTTCAAGAACAATTGTCGAGAGATCAATTAAGATCAGTCTTTAGATCTTTATCTTTAGGAATCAAAAAGTCTGAGACGAAGAGAACTTTGTGACTACTATCTATTTTTCCTGAAAGATATTACGAAAACCTCGATGATAGAAAGAAAGATCAGGATTCACGAACTATCAAGGTAAATATAGTCGGACCTGGATTCACGAATCCCCAAGCGAAGTATTTTTGGTCGTAGACCTAAAATGTCAATAGAGACTACTCTAGAATCAACTAGTAAACAAAGTGTCAGGGATTAATTTTCCATGTTTATAGAGATGTTATATTTATAGTTTTCAAATACCATGGTTAGCTTAGAATTCAAGATAAGATAACTTGAGAATCAAGCAAACAAAATAGGTCTTCAAACTACGATAAAAGACTATACACATGTATAGGTTCGGTTACTGAACAGTGTATAATAATTGTTCGGTTTGGAAAGTTAGACAAATAAATAAAAGCTACTTGATGTTCATTTTAAACACCTAAGAAATTAATCATGATTTTAACACATAGTATTTAATAAATCAATGAAGCCTTAGAAGTGTTTAAGAGAGTTCTAGCAATGCTAAACATATTAAAATAATAAGTCCTTGAGTATCTGCTAAACATCGTGAGGACAGTTGGCACAACGATTCGCCAACCACAAGTTAGACAAATAAATAAAAGGATTTTTCACTAGTTAATCATGATTTTGTATTTAATAAATCAATGAAGTTCTAGAAGTGTTTAAGAGAGTTCTAGCAATGCTAAACATATTAAAATAATAAGTCCTTGAGTATCTGCTAAACATCGTGAGGACAGTTGGCACAACGATTCGCCAACCACAAGGATTTTTCACTAGTTAGGGTGCTACGGTTCGTGAATTGGGTTCGCGCGCCAACCCTACTAGAATCTGAAACTCAGTCGACCACAGTTGGTGAACTGGGTTCGCCAACTGCTAGCCATTCAGTTCACCATGATTCTCCAACTGGGTTCATGAATTGTTCCCAATTGAACTTATGGTTAGTGAATTGGTTATCCAACCTTCCTGTATTTCTGAATCTCAGATATATGTGGTTTTTGCAAACTAAGTTCGCCAACCTACCCTGAGTACAAATTCAGTAAGTTTATATTTCTCTCTTTTTATATTTGAAACATTCCCAAGTGGTATAATCATTTGCGTGGGTAATTTTCAATTGATCCACAAATTAATTCATAGAACTAATAATGTTCAATATCTTTGAACATCCAATCGCTAAATCATATTTCGAGATTTTTCACAACACAAGCTTGACTCTAAACATCTTCTTTGTTAATCTACTGTAAGTCATATGGCATAGTATCAATAGATAGAGTAATGGTATAGTGAGTAAAATAGAACAATTCAGTCTTCACATACCTGATACAGAAGTTCTTCAAATGTATTTGTCGATCTTCAGTTTTCAAGGCTGATATCTGATACTCAACTAAAATTCTAAGCTATCTGAAATTGGACTTAGTATACTAGAAATCAAGATATAGTTTAGATCACCTAACATTAACAGCAAGCTTGAGATAGCAAACTTGTGGGTTCAACAAAGCAATATGCTCTAACACAATGGATTGTTAATGGATATTCAAAGAAATATTGATTCAGAAGAATTGCACTTGGGGACTAAAGGGGCACACAGAATCCCCTTCCCGTCATGAGTTTCACCATATCTGGAGAACCTACCAATAACGTATTCAAGTCTCTGATGGAACGTATATATGAACTTCTCTACTTCTCAAAGGCTCAACACAAAGACATTTTCATCGCTCTCAATCATGCTATGTATGGAAGATAATTTTCCTTTCCTGATGAAAGTGAAATACGCCCCGGACTTGCTCAGACGGGCAAAGAAAAAGATAAGTGTGACTGGGGAATTCTCACTACCACTTGTCTCAAAAATACAACATTTGATGAGATGCTAATAGATACAGATATACTGTTTTCAACATCATACCTGTTAAGATATATACTCAAAGCCGTATGAATGACTCATCGTGAGGATGGTCATGCTCCAACAACATCAAGGATCCTGATGGAAAATCCATAAATGCTTATGGATACATATCTTACAGCGTAAGTGTGACATAAGGAATCACAGATGAGATAATTTTAACTATAATAGAACTACCAATGAGTACTACATCAAGACCTTTGCAAAATTTTATATACCGTAGTTAAAAAAAATTCGCATATAAATAAACCTTATATGAATGACAAACATCAACTCTGAAGATTTCAAGTTCAAACTGCCAAAAAATACCTTGCTTAGGGTCATCAGAATTATATTCTAAAACCCTCGTATACTTAATCTGATTAAACAAACAAGTAATACTTTTTAAAAAGACGAGGGTACCCAAATACACCACAATCTTTAAATTATCCACATATAAGTCCTCTTACCGAAAGTGATTGTCTATGGAAAAAGTCGAGACAATACGACAAATCAGTATTCACACTTTGTGTGATCTTTTATGGATACAAGATCGAGACAATACAACAATCAAAGTGTGATTACTTGATAATAGGTTCGGACTTAGCCAAAATATATAGGATCATTATCAAGTAATACTGCGTTAATATTTGTGTGATTTACTTTAAATTATAATAACAACAATTATAATGTGGAAAGGAAAAGTAAATAACACATCAAGGTTTTGTTAATAGAAAACCGCAAATGCAGAAAAACCCGGGACCAAGTCCAGAATTGAATACTCTCATAATTAATCCGCTATACAAAATCTAAACCAAACTTCGTATAGTTGAGACCAAGCAACTAAACCTAGTTCACTTAGTTTCTTCAATATCCATGCGCTTCCAACATTCAATAAGTGCATGCACTGGAACAATTCATTTGGATCGTATTCCAAATAGTAAAGGAACAATAAATCTGTTTGGTAACAACTCTATTGATTCTTTCCAGATAAAGATATCTCAAGTCATATGCAAAGGATTTTTTCGTTTAAATAATAAACTCCTTTTCCTGGTTAGCTAGATCAATCCAATCTCTATTACCTAAGTAATAAGATTCGGATTTGTAACAATCAAAATAGAACTCAAGAGAACTATTAGGTGTTATCGATCTCACATAACTAATCAATTGAATATATCTGATTCTAGTTGGATCACAACCGATCAAGGTTTGTACTACACAAAGATATGAGAAACCAATAATAAATCTTCGTCGTCTTCAAATATTCGTTAATATTCAACTAAACCTGCACAACACCACTTGAATTTCTTGTGATCAATCACCCACATAACGGAGTCTGTTAACAATGTATTATCACAAGATGTCTTTAGATATACAAACAATTTTAAATATCTCGTCGACACTTCGATCTAGTTTGAGTGAATCTTATATATCAGAAGAGAAGATTCTCAAGAATAAACAAACTAGGTGCAATCAAAGTTCAACAACCTATAGTCAATAATATCAATCGAAAACTAATAAACTGCAATTATCTAGTTTCCCACCAACGGTACTCGTAGAGCTTCTTGATCCCACATAAGTCTCTAAATAAGCGGTCGTAAGAGATTTCGCCTAATTAGGGAACTTTCCTCTCCGGATAGATGGCTTCACCAGAAAAAAAACAAAAAGATGAAGTTTTACTGGCTCTTATAATAGTTTTCTAGAAATGCAAACTTACGTATTTATAGACCAATGATGTTTGGACACCAAGGAATTTCCAAAACTGAAAGTATTCTCAAGATATGCAGTAAAGGCCCAAATCGGTTTTCATAATTCCTGGAAATGCTTTTTCCAATATTCTGAAATCTCTCAATGAAAAATCTCCAATTAGTAATAGCACATTACTAATTTTTATTCTCTAGAGATATGCATTTAATTTCTGGTAATTAAAGCATATAAAACTAACAACCTTAATTAAAGATTCTTAATTTATTTCAAACTGGGATCTCCTTGTGTAATTAAGGAATAACTTTGAACAATAAAAGATAAGAGTTATTGTTCGTGTTCAAAGTATGTTGACATCTTTTCTTTGTAAATCATTTTTCATATTTACAATCTTGGAATCGATTATACCATACTTCCAAACAAGTTTAGAATTGGTTCATCTATATTCCAAGACAACTATGTGATTGATCAAGTATCAAATCACAATTATGGGTTTAATCGGTTCTTCAATCACTAGGATCAGTTATACCAAAATATGGATTACTTCTGATCGAACACACATGTTACCAGGACTGGTTACATCACTTACCAGGATTTGTTACGTCAATTACCAGAATCATTACCATATACTCATGGTATTGCTTGTGATCGGTCACACAAGTCACTAGGATCGGTTACACCAATTTCTAGGACTGGTGTTGATGGTGGTTTTTAACTTAGGGGTAAAGTCGTAAAACCCTAGTCAGACAGTGACGTCACAGGACATAAACGCATTTTTGAACCCTTTAATATGTCTGCGAGAAAATTACCAAGGTACCTTTTTTAATTAATTACTAATTAGGGTTTCGATGGGACAAAACCCTAATTCCCACGCCACATGTGCCAATGGAAAACCATGCCAGCCACACCTACCGCGCCAAGGCATGCGAACCATGCTAGCCGCACCCCTGTGTCAATGGCAAACCATGCCAGCCACATCTACCGCGCCAAGGCATGCAAACCATGCTTGCCGCACCCTTGTGCCAATGGAAAACCATGCCATCCACACCTACCGCGCCAAGGCATGCCAACCATGCTATCTTCCCCCTATGCCAATGGCAAGACATGCCATCCACACCCGCCATGCTATCCGCCCCACTGTGCCAATGGCAATCCGTGCCAGCCACACCCACAGCGCCAAGGCATGCCAACCATGCTAGCTGCACCCATGTGCCAATGGAAAGTCGTTCCATTCACACCTACCGCGCAAAGGCATGCCAACCATGCTAGACACACCTCTGTACCAATGGCAAGCCATGCCAGCTACATCTCCACGCTAGAGCATGCCAATCATACTTTCCATCCCAACACGCCATGCACAATGCTGGCTGCCAAAACAAAGGCCTTAGCCGTCAAAATCGCCAGCTAACGTGTGATAACCTTTGGCCCAACATCAAACCCTAATTTTTGGCCGCGCCTAAACTATGCCAAAACCCTAGCTTGGTCATGATCCTAGCTTGGTCATGATCCTATATTGGTCGCGCCAAATCCTTGGCCCCACCATGCGAAGCCAAACCGTCCATGCCAAGCCAAACGCACCTTGCCTTGGCCCTTGCCATACTAGCCGCACCATGTTCCAACAGCATGCCAAACCATTGGCCCTACCATGCCAAGCCAAACCGCACCTTGCCTTGGCCCTAGTCATGTTAGCCGCACCATGCACCCATGGCAAGCCAAGCCCTTGGCCCCACCATGCCAAGCCAAACTGTTCATGCCCCACCATGCTAAGCCAAACGCACCTTGCCTTGGCCCTAGCCATACTAGCCGCACCATGTGCCAACGGCATGCCAAACCCTTGGCCCCACAATGCCAAGCCAAACCGCACCTTGCCTTGGCCCTAACCATGCTAGCCGCACCATGCACCCATGGCATGCCAATCCTTTGGCCCCACCATGCCAAGCCAAACAGTCCATGCCAAGACCTTGGCCCCACCATGCCAAGCCAAACACACCTTGCCTTGGCCCTAGCCATACTAGCCGCAACATGTGCCAATGGCATGCTAAACTCTTTGCCCCACCATGCCAACCCAGTCGCGCCACCATGCTGGCCTTCCCTATGCAGCTACCAAAACGAAGGCGTGCGGCAATCTGCTATCGCCCTTCAATCCTAGGGGTAAATCCTAGTCGTCCAAGGTTACCAGACAACACATGGTAACCTTTGGCCACGCCAAACCGTGATAATATTGACATGCCAACCTTGTCGCGCCACCATGCTGGCCTTCCCTATGCGGCCACCAAAACGAAAGTGTGCAACGATCAACGGCTACCTTTCGTCTTAAAATGCAAAATCTCGACCGTCGAAGGTCACCATGATAGCAAGTATCCCAAACTCGACTTTCCAGGAAACAACAATATGCTACATGTTTTCCACAAAAGCATTCGAGATATCAACACATATCACAAACTGGGGGATCCTATTTGTGTATTGTTTGGCGGTTTACAGCGTACGGCGTACACTACGCCCGTCATAAGGATGAGGCGGTTAGTAAATACAGGGAGTTAATGGTGAAACGCTCTTTTATATGGAACATCAATTCCATGCGTTAACGGTTACCACCTCCTCCCATTTACTCACCCATTTTTCCATTACCTAATGATACCATAGTACGTTTATCTTTGACTTGTATAAATATGTCTTAACTATTTCCACCGAACAACAAGTTCAGGTCAGGAGCATACACCACTCAGAAAATGTTTACTATCCTTCCATCTGTTAGCTTCCCACTTTCTGATACAAGTCGTAACACAACTACTCTTCCATAATCGATTATTCTGGTCTCATCACTTTCCTTGCTTCCCTCCCCAAAACCAACCCATTCTCCTTCACTTTGTGACCGAAGCAAGTCTGGAACGACCATTTTTTGGTTTAGTCCGGACTTGTACAGATTGATCTCTCGAATCTAAAGTACTCCCTTGCAGTACATTGTTTAGGGTTTAAATTCGTTTCTCACCCGCATACCCGAAATCAGCAGAAACCATTTTCACCCTCAAACAATTTGCGACCACAGTGGGAGATCAATATCTTGGTTACAATATCGATTTCCAAATTTCTGATATCACTCTTCACTTACAAATCCAACATGGTGGAACTCAGATCCAGATCAACTGTTGAGAACACCAACGCAGAATCTGTCCCTGGTGTTAACGCTACTTCCAACAACATCACTGCGCCACCTACTGACCCCAGTAACACCGAAAACACCCCTTTAGGTGTAACATTGCCAATCACCATGGGTAGAGCAGCTTCCACCTCTAACTTCCCTGAACAACCTACTAATCACGGCAGTACTGAAAGCACTCCTCAAGGCGTGGCGCCACCAGTCACCATGTCCATAAATGCCTCTACCGCTCCTAATTCTTCATCAATCATGGCGCCTCCAACCTCCACTAAGACTCCAACTACCCCACCAACGGGACGAGAATCTGGAGTAACCAGAGGAAGCCGACCCTATATTACCATCGCTGATTTGATGGAACGCTAGGAGGATATCGCTAGAGCCCAGACGGATATGGTTTCGACACATAAAGAAGTACTCATCTTCCTCAAAACCCTGATAGAGCGGCTGCCGCATGAGTTACGCCCTCCAGAGTCGTTTAGAAACGCCTCCAACACCCCCGACGCTAGCACCTCGACGGAACGCGCCTCTGCGGACTGGGGGATTCGTGCCAGGACCCCATTGGAAAGAAGTCATCCGTCCAATTTTGTCACACGAGAGGATCTGGGGGAACTTCTCCAGAATCGAGTCAAGGATGATGAAATAGGCATGCATCAACATCAACCTCCTTATCCATCTGAAATACAATGAATTCCTCTCCTCAATTCACCATGTATGATGGCACCAGAAATTCACACGAACACGTCTCTCGCTTCCTCGAATCCCTAGGCGAACACGAATACAATCACGTGCTTCGTCTTAGGTAATTTTCGAAATCTCTTACCGGAAGAGCGTACACGTGGTATAACAGCATCGCGCCAAATAGCATCCCCATCTAGGGTAGCATGGTTATCGCATTTTACAAGAAGTACTTCTTCGCGTCTGAACAAGTTACCTTCTCGGGCCTAGGGAGAATGTACCACCGGGACAACGAATATCTGAATGATTTCGTTAAGAAATTTAGGTTTTAAGCACTAGACTGTCACGACCCAAACGTGACCGAGTAACAGCTGGTGAACATATGAATCAACGGTATGGCTCCCATTTACCACGCCTTTCTAGATAACTGGCGTTTCCAGATATTCTTCGAACTCCATGAAGCTTCCAGATGATCCGCAAAAAGCACCAGCATTATTGGAAAGAGCTAGACCGACCATAATCGAAGACATGCACGAAACTCGCGGGAATAGACGTCTCATCAGCAAGCAATTTAATGCTGGCCCCTCTTATGTAAACGTAGTAAATGAGGAGGGGGAGGAAGGCCCCAGCAGCAGACCAGCAGCCTAAACATGAACCACTAGCACAACGGGCAACTCCGCCATGGAAAGCATCCGCTAAATCTCTCATGCGTCATCATGAAGCTGAAGGAAATACTCTGGATTTCCCGTTCCCCATTGAGGAGGTAATCGATCTCTTAGAGGCGTAGATTCAAGATGATGTTATCAGACCACCAGCTCCCAGACGCCCACCGACTAAGGCCGAAATGCCAAACCCAAAATACTGCCACTACCACAGATTTTTTCACCACCTAACCAATGATTGTAATAGACTGAAGAATATCTTCAAATAAAATATAGAAACATGGGAACTTCAACTAGGAAATGAGGGAGTACATCGAAACCCACTTTCGGTGAGGAATTGTGGGGTCTCTGAGGACTCCGTGCATGAGACTATGCAATCCATGATGCAACACATATGCGAAATTATCTACCTTTCCAAAGTGCAGCGCCAAGATATTTTAGTGGCTCTGAATCGCGTTATGTCGGGAAAATGGCTTTTTCCCTCCATGGAAGCCACGCCAAGAGCCCAAGCTCTCCTAGCGAGCGAAATCGAAAAGGACAACTGGGGACTGCTGACCACGTCATATTTAAAAGGTATTGAATTTGACAACATGCTCATCGACGCGGCCTCTGACTTCAACATTATTACTTTCAAGACTCTGAAAGCGGTGGGGTTTACGAAACAAGAGGCTACTTGATCCCCATCTATGATTGAGAACCCGGAAGGGGAAGCTTTGGACGCGCACGGCTACATCAAACTCGAGGTAAAGATAGGAGACGTTATAACGCGTGGAAAATTCCACATTGTCAAAGAACAGGGCTACGACATGATATTTGGGCACTTGTGGGTACTCGATAACAAGGCGAAATTGGGAACATCCCCTCTACCAATGTCAACGCCCGAAAGAATCTCCAACAAACCGTCCCACTTGCTTCCACATGGATGAGTTACCGATGGATCCCGGATGCCTGGAGAATACCTGTTGGTGCTAACTCGTGGATTCCAAACGCAAGTAGGTCTGGCTGAACGATCTTCTCTACAACTAGTCATTTCTTACCCTATTCCGTCATGGGGACTCAGCGCGATTACTGGCACGGAAGCTATCAAGAGATGTGAATGGGGTGCTGGGCCATTAAAATGCTTTGCAAAGAATTTGGAAGCTGCCATCGAAACCAACGAGACCAAGATTCAAACGGTTGCACAACACCTGAACCCGTTTTTAATCGAAGATATAGTGGTCAAAGTGAACTCATTTCAAGTTGGGAATATGACGGTAAAGATATCTGTTCGGATTGGTTTCCCTAAGGAAAAAGAAGACGAGCCTTATCTGGTGGCAGACGTTCTTTTAGGAGGATACTACAAGCTCATCAACACATACAAGCCAGGAGGTGTGATAGTTCACTCGCGATGGCGCAAGCTTTCCAATCCCTAAAACGATGTACTTTTCCATCCACTCTCCCTTTAATATTTCCTTCAGCAGTTTCTCTTGATATTTGTATTTTCTCGAGATGAGTACACCGTTTTTATTCTTTTCCAGAGTTTCATTTTTATTCAAAAAAAAAAAAACATACATTTCTTTCCGAATGGGTTTTCCAAATCTCAGAAAAACATACCAAACTAATCCAAAATCATTGAGAAGCCATTAACCATCATATTACAACCAGAAAGCCAAAACCGTGTCATAAATACCTTTTCAATTATTCAAAAATTAGAAATCACAAACGGGATGCTAATTGGCGAAACCCTAACTTCGCCACGAATACAAAGAATGTAAAGATGAGTCTACAAAAATATCGGGATGACTACACAACAAATAGAAACGATAAAAGGGAAAAGCTAGTCATCGAAAGGCAAAGCGCGAGTCGCCTCGGTCAGATCTCTTTTCAAGCACTTTCCCCAACAATCTCTCGGGAAGCAAAGGTTTCACCCGATGGCCACATCAGTAGTAGTAACCTCAACATCCCACCCTGAAGCCACCTCAACAGCAACAACACATGTCTCCTTCCCGAAACCCGCTTCAACAACCGATCCAGCATATTGTTTGTAAGGTAAAATTGCTTCTACCCCAAACAAATAACTTTTGTGATGCTTTTGTTGAGAATCGAACGATGTGTCAATCTTCAATTAATTTCTGTAGAAAATAGAAGGGGGGGGGGGGTACCTGCAAAAATCCCTCCGATGCTAAAGTCAGAATAGAATTTTCTCACATGTGTTTTTGGTATGGAAGATTGCTTACCTTTTTGGTTGTAAAAATCTCCATTTATATGTTACAGATTTTCCGTTATAGATGCAGACATCAATTTCAGTAACCATCCCTGCATGCCTGCTATAGTAACTGCTCCTGTCATAATTCCCTTGCATGCCTCTGTGATAAATTCCATGCATGACGCCCTGGCATAAATCCCCTGCATTCCTCCCTGGCATAAGTTGAATTACCTTCCATGTATGCCCTTTGGAATACTCTGGAAGCTTTTAATTTGGGTTATGGAATGTTTTTATGCCAAGCCCAAGAGGAATAATTCACCTAAGCCCATAGTGGGGCGTATAAATCCGTTAGGAAAATAGAATGGGTGGAATGATATGAGGGCTACAGAATTACAATATATCGAGCAACACTGGATCAGGAAGGGCGAAGTATCGCCGCGAGTAATCGCCGATTTATTGGCAGATACGACTAAAACACGATTAATCGCCGAGCTTGGCCGCCTACCAGTTATCGCCGATCACTCGCTGCTGCCGTTCTGTTTAGTGTCCGGTATATGTGGCGTCATGCTGATGCCGTTACTGACGGCGTTAAATATTAACCGAAGATACTGACGCCGTTAAGATTAACGGAATATACCGGGTTTATGCCGACGCTGTCACTAACGTCGTTAACCATTAACGGACGGCTAGCATGGACATCGATGCTGACGTGGAGAACATCGCTGACGTGCCGGCTGACGTGGCTACCATTGCTAACGTGGCAGATTTTCGGCTACTGTCTTGCCGAACAGTGCTGACGTGGCGGTCGGTGGTGACATGGCAGACCATTGTTGAAGTGGTTGTCGGTGATGACGTGGTGTGATGACATGGCACATGTGAGGGGGCTTCCTATTTGCTTGATTTGAACCTATGCACATGGGCTTCCATGCAAGGTGTTTGTTAGGCCTTGTTAGCACTACTTGGGTAAACAAGGGAAGCACCTTAGGCCCAACGAACCCTCCTTTGCTACTAGTAGGAGCTTTGGAGGCCTAGTTTAGCCCACTTATTTGGGTAGAATATTAGGGGTACAAACATCGCCCCCTTTTAATCCATAACTGGTTATGGGTTAAGAAGTTCGGGTTCCCCTCCTTTGTCTGGAGTGTTACATAACTCGCCCCCGAGCGCGTTGTTCGGAGTGTTATGCAACTCGCCCCCAGGGATGAGTCGATTGCGCTGGAGTGTCATATATCTCGCCCCCGAATGGTCGAGGTGACATATAACTCACCCCCAGTGTGTTTTGTGTCATGCTGCTCGATGCTCGCACATGGGTGCACCTCCCTGCTGCATTTTTCTCGCGCATGGAATAAAAAGTTGAGTTTTTCTGCTATCTTGAATTCGCGCAGGGGGCCAATCCTGCTATTCAAGATGCGCGCAGAGTTTGGGATGTGTACATTTTCACGTGCTTGGACAGATGAAAATGTTCGCCACATTTGTTGTTGTCCCGCATGATGGGGATAAAATTGAGACAGGGTAAAAATGCTCGAACTGTGCACTCACCCTATCTGTGAGGTGTCAGAGACGTTGCTGACAGCAGACTCGAACTGCACTGTTTTTTCATTTAGGGCTGACTGTGGATTCGATCATCCGAAGTAGATTATAATTATCTCGAACAATATTGATAAGGTATGGAATACCAAAATAATGTTGAATTGAATTTCTGAATTAAAATAACAAGATAAATACCTACTGCTTTGACAACAGCTGCCTCATTAAAACCTTTGAGTGGAAAACCCAGTGGGATAAAACCATCAAAAAGGAAAATAAGTGCAGCACAAAAAGATTTGAATCTACTCCTAATGATAAAACTTTTTCAAGTGGAACGAATTCCACGGCTTCCATGGCTTTGAATCCTCTTTTCCATCGAGGTTCTTCAAGTAGTAGGATCCTCGAGATGCTGGCCTATCCACTATGTATGTACCTTCCTAGTTTGCTCTGATCTTCCCACAGTTTGGTTCCATTGTGGCCGCTCGGGTTTTCTTCAAGACATATTCCCCTGGCTTGAATGACCGTTCTCTGACTTTGCGATCACACCTCAGCTTGATTGCCTGCTGGTATCGAACTAATTGCTGCAAGGCTGTTTCCCTTTGTTCTTCCAGCAACTCTTTGTCTAAAGATAGGATGCTGTCATTTTTCCCTGATTTGACAACACGAGTTTTGGTAGTCTTGAGTTATACCTCGGTAGGTATGACCGCCTCTATCCCATATGCCAATGTAAATGGTGAAAACACAGTGGATTTTTTGGGGTTGTTCGATAGGACCATAAG
This sequence comes from Papaver bracteatum, assembly GCA_023529315.1. Taxonomy (NCBI): domain Eukaryota; kingdom Viridiplantae; phylum Streptophyta; class Magnoliopsida; order Ranunculales; family Papaveraceae; genus Papaver; species Papaver bracteatum. The sequence continues at coordinate 52,119 of JAJJWX010003089.1, forward strand.
ACTCCAGGGAATTCCTAGGTTCATTTTCCATTTGCCTTCTCCATCCATTTCCTGAGATTGTCCATAATAACGCGGTTGGTTGCTTCTGCCTGCCCGTTGCTCTGAGCATAGTAAGGAGACGAGAAATTGTGGCGAATATTCAGGCCCTTGCAGAAATCTTTTATCACTCCGAAATCAAACTGTTTCCCATTGTCTGATATTATCACGTCTGGGATTCCAAATCTGCTGACGATATTCTCCCATATGAATTTTTTCACATCATGTCTTGTAACGTGTACCAGTGCCACTGCTTCGACCAATTTGGTGAAATAGTCAGTAGCGGCTAATACGAATCTGACGCCTCCAGGAGATTTTGGAAGCGTTCCGACGATGTCTAATCCCCACATAGAGAATGGCCAGGGACTAAAAACTGGATGTAATTTGTTGGCGGGCCTTTTCGGAATTGGAGTGTGTTCTTGGCATGGCACACATTTCTGTGCATATTCTTTAGCATCTTTCTGCATGTATGGCCAGAAATACCCTGGGTGAGTACCCTGTGTGTGAGACTGCGCCCTCCAGAATGGCTGCCAAAAATTCCCTCATGAGCCTCTGCCAGTATTAGTTGTCCTTCCTCGGCTGATACGCATCGCAAAAATGGCTACAGGTTTGCGATATAACAACCCTTCGATCATTGAGTATCTCCATGAATTCTTTTTCACCTTTGCAACCAGTTTCTCATCTTCAGGTAGTTCGCCGATTGTCAGGTACTGGATGTAAGGTTGACCCCAGTCAGCAATGTTTTCAATATGATCGCCTGAATTGTATGTCATTGGTCTATCAATATCCATATTGCTGTCGATGTTCTCCGTATATCCATGTGCTGATGTAGCTGCCCTATCGCCCCTACTAGCGTGTTCGAAAACCAAAACAAAATGGTTGTCGGAGATGCTAGGTAACTCTTGGAAATCTACTACAACGAAACGGGCGGTGTCTGTTGGCACTGCGGAAGACTGATATGCTAAAACATCTGCGTGCATGTTCTCCAATCGTGGTCGCTTCCCAATATAGAATCGGTCGAACTCATTTTCCAACTCTCTCATATGATCCAAATATAATTCCATTCTCTTCTCCTTTGCTCTATAGGTCCCCAGAAATTGGTTAACTACTAGCATGGAATCAGTCACCAGCTTTACGTTCTTCGCGTATAACTGCTTGACATCTTTTAAACCGATAATCACAGCTTCATATTCAGCTTTATTATTTGATGCTTGGAAACCCAGCCTGGTCGATTTCTCGATCCTCGAACCTTCGGGAGTAAGGATTACGCATCCAACTCCAACACCACTAACGTTTGAAGACCCGTCAGTAAATACGGTCCATAATGGTTCTGGTGTATCGATCTCCATTGCAGACTCGCCCCCAGTCTGATCAGTGACTGGCTCAGTGGGTTTGAACAACTCTTCTTCTTCTCCAGCAACCGTTTCTATATCGTCCACCGAAAAATATGCTAGCAGTGCAGCCAATGCGTGTCCTTTTTCTGCAGTTCTGGTTTCGTACTTGATCTCATACGCCCCCAGAAAATTTGACCATATGGCTAGTCGACTGGAATCATCAGCACGTTCCAGGATTCTCTTCAGCGGGTATTCCGAGTATACTATGATCTGCCTTCCTTGGAAATAAGGCTTGAGGCGACGAGATGCATGGAACAGTGCAAGTGATATCTTTTTCTCGTACCGTGTTTCTGCCCACGTCAAGGATTTACTGACGAAGTAAACAGGTTTCTCATGTGGATCCATAACAAACATCACTGCACTCACAACGTTCTCCGTTGCAGCCAAATAAACTCCAATCGGTTGTCCAGTTTTTGGACTCACCAAAACCGGGGGGTTGACAAATACTGCTTGATTTCATAAAAATCCCTTTCACACTCAGTCGTCCAAACAAAATTCACTGTTTTCTTCAAAACGTCAAAAAATGGCTTGAATCGATCTGATGAGCGTGAAATGAAACGGTTTAAGGCTGCTAATCGTCCTGCTAGCTTCTGGACCTTCTTATTGGTTCTTGGGGATGTCATTTCTCTGATGGCTCTGATTTGTTCTGGATTCTCCTCGATTTCTCTATGTGTCATCAAGTATCCCAGGAACTTTCCCGATGACAGCCCGAATGAACACTTTGTTGGATTGAGCTTCATACGATATTGCCTTAAGATATCGAATGTCTTTTGTAGATCAAGAAAATGTGATTCCTTTTGCTGAGATTTCACTACCATCTCATCGATGTATACTTCCATCGACTTCCTAATCAGATCCTTAAACATATGGTCTACCAAGTGCTGGTAGGTTGTCCCTGCATTTTTTAGCCCGAACGGCATTACAGTATAGGAATAAACTCCTCTGTCAGTCACGAATGCAGTATGCTCTTGATCGTCCTCGAACAAAGGTATTTGGTTATACCCAGAAAAACCGTCCATGAATGACAATTTCCCAAACCCTGCGGTTTTATCCACCAAATCTCTTATCATTGGCAGCGGGTATGGATCATTCGGACATGCTTTATTCAAATCGGTAAAATTGATATAGACACGAATTTTACCATTTTTCTATGGAACGGGTACCACATTTGACAGCCAGCGAGGATATTGCACTGGTCGAATAAATCCTGCTTCCAACAACTTTTCGACCTCTTCAATAACTCCATATTTTTTGCTTTGCGCCATATTTCAGATTTTCTGTCGGACATGACGGAAATTCTCGTCGATATTTAGCCTGTGGCAGGCTACGTTCGGATCTATCCCTGGCATCTCAGCAAAACTCCATGCAAAAACTTCAGTGTTTTCCCTTAGCAATGTAATCAAACCATTGCGTTCATGTGCAGGAAGATCTTCCCCTACGAACGTTGTTTTGTGCTCCTCATCTCTAATCTGGACCTCGATCAGTTTCTCAACTGTTGGGGGTTCAGTTGCGTCCTCTCCCCTATATGATTCTGGAGGGAGAGGATTCTATAATTGATATTTCTGCTCGACTCACATGATCTGGTTTCCACTGACTTCTGACTTCTTGTACTCATCCATTGCACTCTCATGACACTTTTGGGCGGCCATCTGGTCGCCTCTAACTTTCACAACTCCTTTTGGGGTAATAAACTTCAGGCACTGATGAGTAGATGAGTATATTATGTGAATGCACCGATCTCATGCAGCCAATCTCGTCCTACGATTACACTGTAGGGTGCTCGGCAATCCAGCAACAAGAAAGTGCCCAAGACGGACTTGTCATCCACTGTTATCGATATCTTCACTTTTCCAATCACCTTTGTAACTTCGCCGCTGAAACCGATAATTGGATTTTCATCCTCCTCGATCAAGTCGTATGGGATATTCATAGAGGAGTAAGCTCCTTAAAACAACACACTCACTGAGCTTCATGTATCCACTAAAATCTGGTGCACACGAAACATGCCAATCCAAGAAGTTATAATGACGGCATCATTGTGTGGAGCATATACACCTATCATGTCTGCTTCAGAGAACTCGATCTTTTTGCACCCAAGCTCCCTAGTTTCTGCTCCATTACCGCTGACAAAATCAATGTGATTTGTCAGGTACCATTCTTTCAACTGTCTGAGTTTTCTCCTGGTCTCGTCTTCCGATGCCCGCCTGGTCATTGAATGGATCCTGGCGTGACTGACGTTAATCACACGAGCGTTAATCACTTGTGCAGTGCCAAACTGACCAGGACCTTTCCCAAAGTCATTTTTCACGAACTCTTGCAACTTTCCAGCATCGATCATTCGCTGGACCTCGATCTGTAAAGAGCGGCAATTCTCGGTCTTGTGACCATGGTCCTTATGGAACTTGCAGTATTTGCTCTTATCACGATTATCACTTGTCTCAGCTGGAAAACGACGAGGGGGGTTCAAATCCTTGCTGATTTTCTCATACAATTCTGCAAGATGTATGTTCAACGGTGTCAACTTCATATCCTGGAATTTATGATATCCAGTTTCCATTCTTTCACTTTGGTTCTTATCTCGTACTTCTCCTCGGTCATTGTGCTGGCCGCTCGAACGATTATTCAATTTGTCTTTCTTTCCATCACTTGGATGATTGGATGATCTGTTAACATCTCTTATTTATCGATCTTTGGAATCATCTTCCACTCGAGCATATTCTTCAACTCGATCATACAGTCCTTCCAGAGTCTTGGGTGGTCTCTTGACTAAGGATCCATACACACCTCTTTGATCATGCTGGTATGCTTGCTTGTAAGCCTCGATGACGACTTGGTCGTTGGCACCATACACGTCGGCCAATTCTTGCTTGAAGCGCCTAGTAAACTGTATGATGCTATCATCCTTCCGGATTGAAAGAAGGAACAACGCATGGCATCCCTTCCGATCACGTTTGTTGTATTTGTAGTGAGAGAAGAATTCTCCAACCAGATCATTGTAAGTACCAATCGATTGTGCTGGGAGTCGATTGAACCATTTTATTTCTCTTCTAGCTAATGACTGTGGAAAAATTTTGCACATCAATTCATCACTGTGCTGCCTCAGAGTCATTGCAGTTTCATAGTGCAAAACATGCTGATCTGGGTCATCTATTTTTTTATCGAATTCTGGCAGCTTTGGAACTTGAAAATTCATCGGCGGTCGGAATTTTCTGATATTCAGCTTGAAAGGTGCTCCGGAAGATCGGTGCAACCGGTCAAATTTTTCTTCTCTTGATTGCTTTTTCGACATTACTTTCTCGATCATCTTTTAGAGGCGAGCTTCTGTTATTGCGTCCATCTGAGGAACTGTCTTCCTTCTCATAATCTTGGTCCTCTGGGATATGAGTTTTTGATCTCATTCTTTTCCACTGCGGTCCAACAGGTTCTTTTCCAGCTCTTCCTTGCTCCGAACGAGCATAGTAATCCTGCGAAAATTCTCGATCATCGTGCCATTCTCGATCTTCATCCTCATCGTTTCTGAGGCGTTTTGAATTGATGTTGGATCTGGATGCACTCTGCTGAGTTGCATCTGGCCGGGTCCTTCCTCGGCATGGTAGTACACGCCTTCGTTTAGGTAATTCTCCAGTGGGTAACAGATTTCTCTCTGGTTGATCAAGATCGATCACCTCTCTGTTTGGTTTTGTAGCTTGAGGGTCAATTCGACTTCCAAGGCGTTGCCATATAGACCGACTCCTCTTTTTGTTCAGATCACCAATCTTAAGTCGAGATTGGTTCTGACGCTCCAATCTCTGGAGAGCGTTCTCCTTCTCTAACTCGTTCAGCCGATTGCGCAACAGTTCCTCCTCTATACTAGGAGTCGCGGTGCGTCCGTCTCGCAAATCCTGTCCATCTGCATTCCTCCTAGATGGGATGCCAAACACATGCCCTATGTTTCCTCGAACTAATGGATATTCCCTATCCATTCCTTCGTTCTCCATCACTGGTTGTTTTTTTCTTCTCCAGTTTAGATCCGGATTTCTGTCACGGAAACGATCTCGATCTCGTCCTCGATCCAGGGATGTGTTACGAGCATCATCTCGATCTTGATCACGATTTAGGGAACTGTCAGGAGTACGATTTTTACCCTGCCTGTTTCCAGTGGGTACTGCTGGGGCTGACTGAACCTCAATTTCGTGTCTTTCAGTCTCGTTCCTTTGTTGTCGAGGATTGTTAACAGAATCTACCCTTCGTGCAGTTTGTTTGATTACTGCCATAATTTGATCTAGTAAAACACGATTATCTTTTCTCGAAAACCTTGGTCGGCGCCACTGTTTGTAAGGTAAAATTGCTTCTACCCCAAACACAGAACTTTTGTGATGCTTTTGCTGAGAATCGAACGCTGCGTCAATCTTCAATTGATTTATGGAGAAAAGAGAAGGGGGGGGGGGTACCTGCAAAAAACCCTCTGATGCTAAAGTCAGAATAGGATTTTCTCACATGTGTTTTTGGTATGGAAAATTTCTTACCTTTTTGGTTGTAAAACTCTCCATTTATATGTTACAGATTTCCCGTTATAGATGCAGACATCAATTTCAGTAACCGTCCCTGCATGCCTGATATAGTAACTGCTCCTGTCATAATTCCCTTGCATGCCTCTGTGATAAATTCCATGCATGATTCCCTGACATAAATCCCCTGCATGCCTCCCTGGCATAAGTTGAATTACCTTCCCTGTATGTCCTTTGGAATACTTTGGAAGCTTTTCATTTGGGTTATGGAATGTGTTTATGCCAAGCCCAAGAGAAATAATTCACCTAAGCCCACAGTGGGGCATATAAATCCGTTAGGAAAATAGAATGGGTGGAATGATCTGAGGGATACAGAATTACAGTGTATCGAGCAACACTGGATCATTAAGGGAGAAGAATCGCCGCGAATAATCGCCGATTTATCGTTAGATACGACTAAAACACGATTAATCGCCTGGCTTGGCGGCCGACCAGTTACCATCGATCACTCGCTGCTGCCATTCTGTTTTGTGTCCGGTATATGTGACGTCATACTGACGCCGATACTGACGGCATTAAATATTAACCGAAGATACTGATGCCGTTAATATTAACGTAATATACCGGGTTTATGCCGACGCCGTCACTGACGTCGTTAACCATTAACGGATGACTGACGTGGCGAACATCGCTGAAGTGGTGGCCGTTGCTGACGTGGCGGCTGACGTGGTTACCGTTGCTGACATGGAAGATTTTCGGCTAATATCCTGGCGTGGAAGCTGATGTGGCGATCGGTGGTGACGTGGCGTGATGACGTGGCCGACCAGTGCTGACATGGATGTCGGTGGTGATGTGGCGTGATGACGTGGCACATGTGAGGGGGCTTCCTAGTTTCTTGATTTGAACCTATGCACATGGGATTCCATGCAAGGTGTTTGTTAGGCCTAGTTAGCACTACTTGGGTAAACAATGGAAGCACCTTAGGCCCAACGAACCCTCATTTGCTACTAGTAGGAGCTTTGGAGGCCTAGGTTAGCCCATTTATTTGGGTAGAATATTAGGGGTACAAAGACATATGCCACCATGGCCCGCCCAATGTCGCCGACAACAGTTTAGATGCCTATTCCGAAGGATACCTCAATCCCATCAAACGCAGCGTCTTACTCAAAGGTTTTCTCAGCGACCTTTCGAGGAGAATTTCCTGGTTCATCCGCATCAAATTCGATAATAATGATGTCGTCCTGAATAAATAAGTTACGTTGGGTTTCCCCAAAAGGTTTCACAGACTCAGTTTTCTGTCGTTTCAACCTAGAAGCGGGATGTTCCGCCCTATCACTGGGCCTTGAAGAAGTTTTACTGCATTGAAGCCTCTCAATGCACCATCCGGGGCGCTTCGTCACTCTCTCATTCGTCCTCCATGTTCACCGAATCCAAGAAGTTCTGAACACGCACCCGCACTTCACCTAGATGGGTGGAAGGTAGGCCCTGAATAATTCTTCAAGCTTCATGGAACAGAGATTCAATTCTATCTAATGCCTCCCCATGAGAAGAAAACTGGTTTTCGCCGATTCCAAAGTTTTTCTCCGAAGAGTTAGAGGTACGGCTGCCTCTGAAAGATCTCATTATGCACTACAAAACCAGAGAAAGAAGGAAAGTTTTTCACCCTATCTATACCAACAACATACATAAGGAAGAAGATGGAAACCAGGAGAAAACATGAAACGATACATGTAAGGAGGATGGGCACGATTTCAGGATGAACTATGCGAATGAATGATTCAAGATCATCTCTTATGTTCAGCAGAACAATGCATTCCCGAAAAGGAAAGCTTTCTACTAGCCGTGAATTAAGACGTGACATCCGGTCTTAATTAGACCATATTCTACCAGCTAATGTAAGGGAAAGTCTCATGCCTGGCTGTGTGAAATAATTAGGGTTTGGTGAGAAAACATGGAAGTACGTGTTTGAGACATATTGGCTCGCATTTTGCTTTTCTGCCGACAACACTGGGATTTGGAAGCAAAACCGGCAACGTAACCTGAGAAGAAGGAGTAACGCCCCCTTTTATGGGCATATCACTCTCGGATTTTGAAGAAAGAAAAAGATTTCCTAATTCAAACTACACAATAGAGGCAACCGGGCCCACAATGGCCAGCTTCACGGTGTCAACAGTCCACGTCCCCATCCCAAACCAATGCTACACTGGAGACTTCATTTTAATCCGCACAACACCTACGGCTCTCACTCCAAGCCTTCCGTGCATGCCTTGCCTTACCAAACCGCGCCTCACCATGATCGCACCATGCCGAGCCGTCTGTTTCATTTCCGTGGACCCATCATGCCAATATATCCGTGCCATGACTTTCCGCGCCAGCACCAACTCTCCAAGCCAGCGTTATGATGCTCCCTAACCCGGTCAAGATGATGGGTAGCCGAACCAAACCGACGATCCTCATCTCACCACTTCACGGTCTACACCACAAATAGACTCTATACAAGTCTGCCAAACGCGGGATCGTGAACTCTCCTTACCTCTCGAAAAAGATTAGTCGGATTTTCCTGACAGTCTTGTATGACCTACGTTTCGATTCCGTCCTTGTCTGTCACCATCTTATGGTTACCTCGCAACAACGCCCATGTTCCGAGCTAAGCAGGGGACTTAATATTGATGGTGGTTTTTAACTTAGGGGTAAAGTCATAAAACCCTAGTCAGACAGTGACGTCAAAGGACTTAAACGCATTTATTCAACCCTTTAATATGTCTGCAAGAAAATTAATTACCAAGGTACCTTTTTTTTAATTAATTACTAATTAGGGTTTCGATGGGCCAAAACCCTAATTCCCACGCCACATGTGCCAATGGCAAACCATGCCAGCCACACCTACCGCGCCAAGGCATGCTATCCGCACCCCTGTGCCGACAGCAAACCATTCCAGCCACACCTACCGTGCCAAGGCATGCCAACCATGCTAGCCGCACCCCTGTGCCAATGGCAAACCATGCCATCCACACCTACCGCGCCAAGGTATGCCAACGATGCTAGCCGCACCCCTATGCCAATGGAAAGTCGAGCTAGCCACACCCGCCGCGCCAAGGCATGCCAACCATGCTAGCTACTCCCCTGTGCCAATGGCAAGCCGTGCCATCCACACCCACCGAGCCAAGGCATGCCAACCATGCTATCCACACCCCTGTGCCAATGGAAATCTGTGCCAGGCAAACCTACCGCGCCAAGTCATGCCAACCATGCTAGCCGCACCCCTGTGCCAATGACAAACCATGCCAGCCACACCTTCCTTGCCAAGGCATGCCAACCATGCTAACCGCCCCCTGTGCCAATGGCAAGCCGTGTCAGCCACACCCGTCGCGCCAAGGCATGCCAACCATGCTAGCTACTCCCCTGTGTCAATGGCAATCCGTGCCAGCCACACCCACCGAGCCAAGGAATTCCAACCATGATAGCCGTACCCATGTGCCAATGGCAAGCCATGCCAGCCACAACTACCGCGCCAAGGCATGCCAACCATGCTAGCCACACCCCTGCACCAATGGCAATGCGTGCCAGCTACATATCCACGCTAGAGCATGCCAATCATGCTTGCCGTCCCAACACGCCATGCACAACGCTTCTTTCCAAAACAAAGGCATGCAACAATCAACGATCATCTTTCCATCTAAGATGCAAATCTTAGCCGTCCAAAATCGCCAGATAACGCGTGGTAACCTTTGGTCCAACTTTAAACCTAATTTTTGGCCACGCCTAAATTATGCCAAAACCCTAGCTTGGTCAAGATTCTAGCTTGGTCATGATCCTAGCTTGGTCACGCCAAACCCTTGGCCCCACCATGCCAAGCCAAATCGCACCTTGCCTTGGCCCTAGCCATGCTAGCCGCACCATGCACCCATGGCATGCCAATCCCTTGGCCCCACCATGCCAAGCCAAACACACCTTTCCTTGGCCCTATCCATACTAGCCGCACCATGTGCCAGCGGCATGCCAAACCCTTGGCCCCACATGCCAAGCCAAATCGCACCTTGCCTTGGCCTTAGCCATGCTAGCCGCACCATGCACCCATGTCATGCCAAGCCCTTGGCCCCACATGCCAAGACAAACCGCACCTTGCCTTGGCACTAGCCATGCTAGCCGCACCATGCACCCATGTCATGCCAAGCCCTTGGCCCCACCATGCCAATCCAATCGCACCTTGCCTTGGCCCTAGCCATACTAGACACATCATGTTCCAACGACATGCCAAACCCTTGGCCCCACCATGCCAACCCAGCCGCGCCACCATGCTGGCCTTCCCTATGCGGCTACCGAAACGAAGGCGTGCGAAAATCAACAATCTCCCTTCATTCCTAGGACCAAATCCTAGCCATCTAAGGTTACCAGGAAATACATGGTAACCTTTGGCCTGAAACCCTAGTTTGGCCATGCCAAACTGCGCCAAGGCATGCCATGCAAACGGAATGCCAACCTTGCCGCGCCACCATGCTGGCCTTCCCTATGCGGCTACCAAAACGAAGCTGTGCGACAATCAACGGTCTCCCTTCGATCCCGGAGCAAATCCTAGCCGTCCAAGGTTACCATACAACGCATGGTAACCTTTGGCCCGAAACCCAAGTTTGGCCATGCCAAACTGCGCCAAGGCATTCCATGCCAATGACATGCCAACCTAGTCGTGCCACCATGCTGGCCTTCCCTATGCGGCCACCAAAACGAAAGCATACATCGATCAACGACTACCTTTCATCTTAAGATGCAAAATCTCGACCGTCGAAGGTCACCAAGCTAGCAAGTATCCCAAACTCGACTTGCTAGGCATCAACAATATGCTACATGTTTTCCACAAAAATATTCGATCAACACATATCACAAACTGGGGGATCCTCTTTGGGTATTAGTTTGGCGGTTAACAACGTGCGGCGCACACTACGCCCGTCATAAGAAAGTGTCATTAGGATTAGGCGGTTAGTAGATATAGGGAGTTAATGGTGAAACACTCTTTTCTATGGAACATCAATTCCATGCGTTAACGGTTACCACCTCCTCCAATTTACTCACCCATTTTTCTATTCCTTAATGAGACCAGAGTACGTTTCACTTCGACTTGCATAAATAGGTCTTACTTATTTTTACCGAATAACAAGTTCAGGTCAGGAGCATACACCACTCAGAAAACGTTTACTAGCTTTCCATCTGTTAGCTTCCCACTTTCTGATACAAGTCGTAACACAACTACTCTTCCAGAATCAACTATTCTGGTCTCATCACTTTCCTTGCTTCCCTCCCCAAAACCAACCCATTCTCCTTCACTTTGTGACCGAAGCAAGTATGGAACAGTCATTTCTTGGTTTAGGCCGGACTTGTACAGATTGATCTCTCGAATCTAAAGGACTCCCTTGCAGTACATTGTTTAGGGTTTAAATTCATTTCTCACCCGCACACCCGAAATTACCGAAATCAGCAGAAACCATTTTCACCCTCAAACAACTGGTTACACCAATTACAAGGATCGATTACACAACCCTTTTGTGATCAGGCGCACCAATTACTAGGATCAGTCATACACATAATCACAATAGTATTCATAAGATTATGTTGATGTCATATCTACGAAGTTCAAAAGATAAGCGTTATAATTCGTATTCTAATTCCTTAATACTATGATCATATGACCATGTCTCACTAGTAGAGTAAAATATTCATTCACAGCTTCGCAGTTATGTTTTCAATATAACACGACTTGAAAGATACGTTAGGAATGAAACAGTTCAAGTCAATATTACTAACCTCAAGAGGAAGGATGATGTCGTCGTTGTAGCACGTTACTTATTCACGTTCTTTAGGTCTTCGAGTAATACTTGTACGTCTCATATTCCTAGACTTTCTAGTCTAACCTATGCGAAGTTATCTCTAGTACATAATAATCAAGCGACTCTAAGATGAGTTTTGATTCACTAAAATATGACAACCAAACTTGACATACCAACATTTGGTAGGTTCAACCGAGCTATGCTTTAACACTTTTAACAAATCATATTGTCAAATACAAAGCTAAATTAGGATAGGAAAAAAAATCAGTAATCAAGCATCAACCATATCGAAATCCCTCTAAGAAAATCTAAATAGCTAACTATATAGACTCATAACGAGTACTTAAGAATTTTTAAAATTTTGCGATAAAATTTATAATCACAGTATAACTAGATTCACCATATTTCTCAAATTAATCAACAAGCTTCCTCATATTTTACAGCAAATTAGGTTCAGAAGATAATCCGTACCCTTTCACAATAAAATTATCTTGCACTCGACAATTTATCAAGATCATTCATCATACAACCCTAAGTTGTCAAAAACCAATTATGAGAAAGAAAAAAAGTACGTCTTTTTATAAACTGGCACTTTTAGGGGCGACCCCAACGCAATTAGGGGCGACACAAAAGACAAAATAGGTTAAAAATACTTATATGCCCCTTTATAATCGGGAGGTTAATCCATAATCGGTAGTTTTGGGCAACTCTATGTTCGTTAGTTATATGTACTATTTTGACTACCGATTATGGTAAGATTTCGACAAAGATTATACTGTATAATCAGAAGTCATGATAACTTCATTTACTACCGATTATAGGCTCAACCAAATTAGATAAATAGAGGATTTTTGAAAAATCTCATTTTGGGGCAACTCTATATTCGGTAGTTATATGTGTTGGATATTTTCAAGATTGTTTGCCGCTGTCGGGGGGGGGGGGGGTTTCTTCATTATCGGAAGTCATGATAACTCTGATTTTTGGGCTACTCTATATTCGGTAGTTATACGAAGTATCTTGACTACCGATTATGGTAGGATATTTGCAAAGAGTTCGACTGTATAATCGGAAGTCATGATAACTCTTCTTTTCTTACCGATTATAGGCTCAACCAAAATTCAAAAAAAAAGAGAATTTTTGCAAACTCTGATTTTGGGGCTACTCTATATTCGGTAGTTATACGAAGTATCTTGACTACCGATTATGGTAGGATATTTGCAAAGACAGCCACTGTATAATCAGAAGTCATGATAACTCTTATGTTCTTACCGATTATAGGCTCAACCAAAATTCCAAAAAAAAAAAAAGGATTTTTGCAAACTCTGATTTTGGGGCTACGTACTCTATATTCAAAAGTTAAATAACTTAAATTCCTTACCGATTATGGTAGCATTTTTGTCAAAAGTCTACTGTATAATCTGGAGTCAATATAACTTTATTTACTACCGATTATAGGATAATCAAAATTCAAAAGATATAGGATTTTATTTTGGGGATACTTTATATTCGGAAGCTATACAAACTAAATTTACTCCCGATTGTTGATTAACTACCGATTGTGAAATAACCTACCGATTGTAAAGGGTAGTTTGGCCATTAAAAAAAATGCCCCGGAAATAACCTACCGACTATAACCTATTTTGTCGTTTTTTGTCGCCCCTAATTATATTGGGGTTGCCCCTAGTGCATGCTTTATAAACCCAAAAGAGAAGATGAGATAATAAATGAACAAGGGAAATCTATAAATAGATACAAAATAATAAACCTTTAAAAAAAAACACACGAAGATCTCACCACAGTGTAAAAGATCGATAACATCTTTATGCTCTTCTAATGATGAAGTTGGGGACAAAAAACTTAGCAGCGGAGGAAGAGAACGAGAGGAGAGGTATTCGCAAAAAAAGGATTTGTAACAGTGTTTTAAAAACCGGACCGGCTGGTTTAACCTGTAAACTAGTGAATCGATAGGAATAAAAAGGGTTGGTTCACCTTTAACCCACTGACATGTTAGAAAACCAAAGAAAATCAATCGATCCAACCGGTAAACCAGCCGACCCAACTTGTTTTTTACCGGGTTCACAAAAATTAGTGCTACTTTATTTCCTATATTTGATATATCGATTTAGCCTCTTTCTTCTTTTTTATTTATTTTTTTGCCAAGAAGATTTAGTCTCTATCAATGTAGTAAATTTCGGCCGAGATGGCCGAGATATCGCCTATAATATCGATTTCGGTGTTATCCGGTATGCCAATATTGTCGATATTTCACCAATATTGCCGATATTTCACCAATATTTCACCGAAATATAGTGCCTCGGTCCCGGCCGATATTCACCGAAATCCGAAATTAACTGCATTGGTCTCTATCTTACTAGGGACTAAATCGCTCCGACTCGTATGTAAAGACGAGAAGAGAAGCACTAATTTTTACATAGACTCATACATGGCGGACCTCCTTTACAAATAGACTCATAGATGGAGGTAGTGAAAAGCCAAAAATGATGGCAGTCATATTTCAGCATACCCCACAAAGTCCCCCGCCCAAATTGTAGAATTTTAACCCGCCAAAACTCATCAAAATTCAATTGTATTTCAAATTTGTGGAGGCAAATAACCCACCAAACAAAGTCCCCCGCCCAAATTTTGGTAACCATTTAAAAAGTTCCGCTCAAGTTTTCCATTTCTAGTTTCAGAGAAATGCCTGAAGAACTGATCCAGCTGAGGGTATGTGCCATTCCATTGCTTTTCTTTGTTTCTTGCTTTGATTTTTTTGTTTTTTTTTGGGGTTGGTGAACACAGAAGATTTGGGGAAACTGGTTGTTTCTATTTCATTAAACAATTCTTGTACCTGGATTATCCTTAATTAGTATCAACAAAATGCAATCATAATCTTCTGTTGTTTGGTTTGAAGGGTTTGCAATGTTGAACAACCTGATTATGGTATTTCAATTTTGCTAAACTTGTCATCTCTGGGATGCACTGGTAGTGTTTGATAAAATTGCTCATCCGAGTGTAAAATTGTTTTAGTGAATTGCTCATCTAAATTACTCAGCAGTTGACACTTTCTTGTTATACATTTCTTCTAGTGTCAGTAGGAGGAGGAGAATATTAGAAGGAGAAGAAGACAAGTAGTGGAATGAAGACTATCAAGCACGTTTTGAGATCAAAGGGTAAACGTAAAATTCCACCAGAGATGGATACATGCATGGTGAACCGACTCCCCTCAGATATTATCATGGACATTTTATCTCGGTTACCCACTGATTCAATCTTGGAGTCCAGACAAGTATGCAAAACCTGGGGAAACTTAATTCGTCATCCTTCCTTCGCTGATATGCACCTACAACACAACTACCCATGACATTCTTCTGTTACTGGTGCTAAGATAGGTTTGGGTTTCCTTGTTTTCTTTCGGACTTCAGCAACGAAAGATGACTACCTAGCATACTATGGAGAGTATGATAAGCAGCCTAATAAGAAACTTAGAAGGCTCGACCAGCCGGGCGTTGGCCATCTCTCTGTAGCTGGTTCACGTAACGGGCTGATTTGCTTTTCTGATAGCCACTACTGGTCTAATACCCATGAACCTATCTATATTAGTAATCCTATCACCAGAGAATACATGAAATTCCCAAGACTAGAAATTAGTGGTGAGAACAAGGTCGATACTATGGTGTGTGGTTTCGGTTACCTTCCTTGTGTCGATCAGTACAAAATTGTAAGAATTTATTATATCCAGAACCAACCCATGGGACGAGTTCAGGTATATACCCTTGGGGGTGGCAGACGCTGTGGCTGGAGTAACATTGGGGAAACAGCTTACTCAATGGGGCGTATCAAAGGCTTATTTAAGGTATCGTCATAACCCGTTTGGTGCATTTGCTAATGGAGCGCTTCATTGGCTTGATCAAGAGCAAAAGATTGTGTCCTTCAATTTGGCAGAGGAGAAGGTATACTTGCTTCCATCACCACCTTTTGTCAGTTCTGTAAATGAGAGAAGCAGTTTTGAACTGGAGGTTTTGGGAGGATGCTTGTGTTTTATTCATCAAAAGCATGGAAAACCCTCAGACATATGGCTATTAAGGAAGAAAGGGGAGAGCAGTAGTTACGACGTGAACGAGCAAGAGTTTGATTTATTGACCTGGGTTAAGGCGTTGAGTTTACCAGATTTTGCCTGGCCATTTTCCCTTACAAGTAGTGGAGAATTCCTTATTTGGTACACGTCCTGTATCTGGTCTTATGATCCTAAGACTGCAACCACGGAAAAGTTTGCGTTAAATGATGATATTTTTCATCCAGTTCCTCACGTGAACAGCTTTGTTTCGCTTAAAGCTCTTGGAGAAAAGTGTTGGTCCAGAAAAAGGTACGCTGTTAATCCATCCCCGACGGAATATTTTATAACACAGCAGAGGAAGGAAACCGGAGAATTTCCTGTCATTCAATTTTAGGTGCACTGAAAACCACATCTTTCCATCCATTTACTTGTATGATCAGCTAATAATATCTATGACGGCTTCCTTGCAGAAGTCTATGTATAGAATGGTGCCACAAAATGTTGGAACTGTCACTGCTTCTAGCAATACTTCTAGTATTATTACTCTTGCTATCAGCTATACTACTCCTACTAGTACTACTCAACGGTGGCCAGTGAACTAATACCATATTGTGAAAGAACCTTCAAACTGAAAGAGAGATCGAACAAACGGAGAGAGGTGTACTCGCTAGATAGATTATGTACTGAACTTTTTGTGATCAAACAGGAATTATGATCAAAAGTAACTTTTCGAAAAGTCAAAAGTCAGTTTGGATGTCAAATTTGGAAACGATTTCTAAAAGTCGAAAAGTTAACTTTTTATGCAGCAAAATTATTTTGCTTTATTACAGGCCGACTTTTCTGCTCTTAGAAATCGTTCTGAAAAATTATTGACAAACTGACTTTTGATCTTTCGACTTCCGAAAATCGAAAAACAACTTTTGAGTGTATATCCTAATACCCTATTAGTTTTGCTTCAAATGTTTTTAAAATTACATTTACACCATCAATTCTAGACACACCGGGATCTTTTCGTGGAAGAATTTAATTGTGGGAAGACAACATCAAGATTGCTATTGGGGTGCCAGGATTGATGGGGGTATACCAAGCCAAGACAAAAACTATTTTGTCTTTATAAAAACTATTTTGTCTTATTATAGTTTTAGCACACCCCCATTAATCCTGGCACTCCCATTAGCAGCCTTGGACAACATCCATCCGCTCATGTTCAGAGGTAATTCATGTTTTAGGACCATCAACTTGGTCCAGCACCTCTATAAGGACCAATTTACTACTAGGGGCAGAAATAAATAGCTCAGTAGGGGCACTCGGTATTCAATACGGCGCGGCGCTAGTACCAAAAACTTAGGGATGCCTTAAGAATTACTACATGTCTGAAACAAAACAAATCCCAAAACCACGTACTGTCCTATACTAGTCAACCACTTTTCGACACTAGAATACAAGATTCAATCCAACGGCTAATCATCATCAAACTGTATCCCAATCAAAACCACTGGCTATATTATTATCCACTCGCTAACGCTCTCAATCCTTGTTAACCCCATGCTAACATGCGTAATCATCACTCCCATCATCTACATCATCCAGTTACCAAGCAATCATTCCAACAGGTTTCGAGTTTTTAATTTTCCTTTTCTAACTCAACTAACCCATCTTAATTAATTACTCTTAATCACGTATAGCTTACTATTTAAAAACAAAAACGTGATCGACTCTGACAAACATAATTTATGCCAGTTATATCTCACTTGCTAACTAATTCTGAGATGTCCTAAAGTTCAAATTTATAAGTTGTTATTCTTAATAAAAAAAATATTTGTAATTTGTTTATGAATATAGTCGGATATTTGTTTTCCAAGTTTGGTATTATTTTTTTATCTGATAATAATCTGTAGAATAAATGGTTCCGTTTGTCCATGAAATTCAGAAATTAGCTATAATTAGTAGAGTCACGGATTTATTTTGTAGTGCACATGTATTTTTCTTAGAATTAATGAAAGCTTAAAATGGTAAATCTCAAGGGACAAAGGTCACAACAAAAGTAAGAAAGGTAACACGAATTTTGTAACTAAAATTCAAATTTAATGGACTTCTAAGTACGTCTATGAAAATTCAGAGAAATCAGCTAACTAGAACGTGTAGATCGTAGAACTAAGGTTTTGGGTAGTAATGCGCATCTGTAAAATCAGCTTTTGTTGTTCTCCTCGTATTTATCCGATAACTAAAATATGAATAATACAGCATTACATTTATTTGCGTTATTGGAAAACAAACACAGACGTCGAGTCAGACCCCGAGTCATCAAAAAACAAACACTACGAAAACTAAAACATCAAGAGAGTATCATTCACCCACATCAAAATTTGAGTACCAATAAACAGTCACCGGATAAACCAGTCCCATCACCTCCAGGTGTCTATCCAAGATACCTTCATTTATAAAACAACACTGTCCCATCTTCTCCTTTACTCATCATCTCACTGAAAAAAAAACACACTTTTCTCTCTCTACTGTAAATAGAAAAACAGAGCTCTAATGGCGAAATCCTGAAAACACCCACAAATTCATCGGTAAGATTCAATCTCATCATCTAATCATCTCATATTAATCTTCCAATACAGTTTTCAGATCTTTCCAGAAGTGGGTTTTCAAAAAATTTGATTCATAACAACATTTTAGTTACTTATTAACATAGATCCACACAGAAAAATGAGTTTAAGAAGCGCAGAAGAACAAGATTCAGGAAAAATCACTATACCAACAGATATAAACTGGGATATGTTAGATAAATCGAAGTTCTTCGTACTAGGAGCAGGATTATTCTCTGGGGTTTCATTTATTCTTTACCCAGTAGTAGTATTAAAAACCAGACAACAGATTTCATCATCAAACACTCAGTTATCATCCTTCAAGACCGCCGGTTCGATAATCCGGTACGAGGGTTTCTTCAAGGGTTTTTACAGAGGTTTTGGGACTTCATTAATGGGTACAATACCAGCTAGAGCTTTATACATGACTGCTCTGGAAGTTACAAAGAGCAATGTTGGTCCGTTTGTGATGAAAATGGGGTTTTCAGAAGGGACGGCGATGGCGAGTGCTAATGCGATTGCTGGGTTAACCGCCGCCATGGCTGCGCAATTGGTGTGGACTCCGATTGACGTTGTTAGTCAGAGATTGATGGTGCAGGGCAGTGGCGGCAGCAGTGGGATTAACAAGAATCCCACATTTCAGTATTCCGGCGGAATTGATGCGTTTCGCAAGATTGTGAAATCGGATGGAATTCGCGGGTTGTATAGGGGATTTGGCATGTCGACGGTCACTTATGCGCCGTCGAATGCGATCTGGTGGGCTTCGTATTCGATTTCGCAGAGGGTTATGTGGGGAGGTTATAGTTGTTACTTGGCAAGGAAAGGAAATGGCAGCGGTAGTTGCAGTGGTGGATGCATTTGTCCTAGTTCCACGACTGTAATGGCTGTGCAAGGATTGAGTGCAGCAATGGCTGGCGGGTTTTCGGCGTTGGTGACAATGCCATTAGATACAATTAAAACTAGATTACAGGTATTAGATGGTTGTGGGAATGGCAGTAGAAGCTCGGCGCAACCAACAATTAGAGAGACAGTTAGGAATTTAGTTAAGGAAGGTGGATGGTCTGCTTGTTACAGGGGATTGGGGCCGCGGTGGGTGTCGAGTTCTTTCTCGGCGACTACTATGATTACAACTTATGAGCTTCTTAAGAGACTGTCTGCTAAGAATTATGAGACCATGTGAATTCATGAATGTTGAGAGGGTAGAGGGATGGGCAAATTTGTTGGGGTTCCTTTCTTTTTTTGTGTGTTTTTTTTTGGGGGGTTTTGTTTTTGATGTTAATATGGTACAACCGTACAAGGGATGGGCAATAGAGAGATACGTTGTATATGAATGTGTATGGAAGAAAAATGGAGATTTGAGAATCTCAATGTCTTATATTTTGTTGGAAGAAATGAAATGAAATGAACTTTTTGGGATCCTGGAATTTGCCCCTCATTTCTGTGAATTTTGGGAAAACTATACAAGTTCATTTATGCTGTAAAATTTGTTTTAAAATAACTGGTTGGTTTTGCGGGAACAATATAAATTTATTATTTTTATTTTAAGAGTTTCGTTTCCATAAAATTATATCAAATCATGAGTATCATTTTCATTGATGATGTCCCGTATTTATTAAGTTTCCCGGAAGCAATACAAACACTATTTGTAAATATAGAAAAAGTTAGTTTATAAACCGAAATGACAGCTTAAAGAATATATTTTTATATTAGATATTATATTATACTCCCTCCGTTCTATTTTAAATGATGTTTTCCTAGTTTTCACGTAGATTAAAAAATGAAGAGAGATGTAAAGATTTTCCATTTATACCATTGAGAAAAACCTTCAAATATTAAATGTTATTTGTGTATTTAAAAATAAATATATAGTTCCAAAAACAAGATGTAAGGGTGTTATTGGTAGTTTTGTGGAAAAATATAAAAACTTTCAAGTATTATGGAACAAAAAAATAACCCTAAAACATCATTTAAAATGGAACAGAGGGAATACGTATTTAGGATTTCATTCCAAAATATCCGACTAATTATCTGTTCGGCAGTATGCAGCATGTATCATCTTATCTGCTATCAATTGTTATCCCTAACATAGGTATACATTTAATTGGATTACCAAAAATTTATAATCATGGTCTGTTCCAATTTTTTGACAAATACACGACTGGAATTGATCCAAATGTCATTATCTGAATATGATTTTCTTGTTGTTGTTTTTCAAAGAAAAGTTGGTATAGATTCATTATTAATCAATTCAATTCAATTCAATCAATCTAATTCAGCTTTAGATTACTATTATCATAATACCAAAAACAAAACATTATCTGTTAGTTGTTAATTGGAAGTTCATAAAATATCAAAAGATCTCAGAAAAATCACTTTTAGATTCGTAAATAAGTATATACAATTTGGATTTTGGAGTGATGGGTTCATCATGGGTACTTAAAAACTATCTACTCAATTTGTAGTTGTAGAGAAGGTGGACTTAAGGTTTTTGATGGTTCAATCAATTTGAGCCGGATGGCTAGGATGAAAAGGGTCTGGCTTTGGAGATGCACCAAAAGGCAATTGAACACTCCTTGAATGACCTTCACCTCATCATTGCTTGGAAGGCTTAATTACCACCCCTTTTATCTCTTAAACACGTTGCAATTATTAATCATAAACTCCTATTTATAAGTCCAAATAACAGTGCCACACTACACTATAGCCCTATCATTGCTTGGGACGGGGATTGCCCCAGTTGAAAACTTTGGAATTCTAATGAACAATTTTACAATTCCAATTTTGGAACTATCAATATAACCGATATTCCAATCATGTTTTACGGCAGGAGGGAGAATATTTCGATGAATGAATGAGGATGTGACACTTCTTTTCGAGAAAAAAAGAAGAAGAAGAAGCATGTTTGTGTATAAGTAGCGTATAAGAAGCAGAAATAAAAAGCAAATCTACTTTACTTCATTTCCAAATGATATACTCAAAGGTTCCAAACTGATTTTTTATTTTATAGTTTTTAGAAATAAAAAATAGTTTCTGAATGCGCATCCAAATAGGCTGAAGAGTAATTGCAGCCATCCACATTTCTCAAAGAAAAAATAAAAAATAAAAAAAAAATATATAATCACTAAAAATGTAGGAGTGGAATATCGCACACAAAGATAAGAATGCAAACTGGAGATAATCTGACGTATGCGAGGATCATCGCAAACAACAAACACAAGATGACGGATTGGATGATCTCAGCAAAGTCACGGGTAAAGTGTGGTGTTCTATGCGAAGTATAATCTGTGCGAGAATGAGTGAATGTACATGAGCGAATGTAACACACAGTGATTCCGAAAATAGTGGATCTCTTAGCTGTCATCCACTATGAGGAATCCTATATAAAGGAGCAGAGAAGTCATCACATGTGGGGGATCTTTTCAGTGAGTGTTAGACAAGAAATTAGGAGAGAGAAAATTATCTTGGAGAGCAAATAAATCATTGTAACACTTTGTAAACAGTTTTAATTGTAATATTCAATAAAGAAAACTCTATTATGATCACTTGATTTGTCTTAGTTATATGGGGATGTGGTTGTAAGATTTCTTGCAACTACATTTTTGGCGCTAGAAAACATCTTTTGGATGATAAATCCTGATAGTTAATTCATTGAATCTTGGAGAAGTTGAGACCTAGACATTCAAGATGGTAAGAATTGAACCTACTGATAAAGATGGAATACCAGCAAGAAGGAGCAATAGAATTGCTGCAATAAGGAGAAATGCAAATCAAGATGAACAAGATGGAAGAATAAGAGAAAATCGAGAAAACATTGTTCCAATTGAACCTCAACAAGAACAAGAACATAATGAAGACACTGATAGAATGAGCGTTCATACTTGGCGAACAAATTCAACTGAAGAAGAACCACAAAGAATTGGGAATGAAGGAAGAAATGATGAGAATGATGAGAACATGACAATCGCAAAATTTAGACAAAGGTTAATTGCACAGGGACAAAGAGAGGATGTAGAACATGCAAATTTGATACGTTAGAATGATGATTTAAGATAAGAGAATCGTAGATTGAGAGAACGGAGATTGAGAAGTACAACACGATCAAGATCAAGATCAAGTAGGAGTACATCAAGACAAAGTCGATCTAATCAAAGGGACGTTAGACGAAGAAATCTCATGGAAACCATTGAAGAGAACCTTCGGGTAGATGAAAATTTACAAGATCGACATGAGGGAAGAAATGTAGATCAACATTTAGGAATTATCCGATATGATCATCCATGTGAACTTCTTCGGCGCTTGCATGATGATTTTGAAAGAGATGAAGAAGATCCAAGGATAGGACAAGTGATATTACATGGAAGAGAAATGCTGAGAGAAATAGATAGACAAAGAAGGGAAAAATTCGAAGAGAAAGAATTGGAGGATACTTTGCGTCAAAATGATAATCGAGTAAGGCAGCGCGATTACTATCGCATAGATGATACAGATCAGGGAAGGATGGTATCACAAGAAAGAGGAATAACAAGGCATAGACATGATCACATATATGCAGAGGAAAGATATGATGGAGCACAGATTGATGCGAATGTTGATAGGCGTATGAGAAGAAGAGATGAGGCCAAATAATATGAAATACAAGAGGCAATACGTCAAAATAATCATGCAAATATATTGAGGCAAGCCAGATTAAAAATACATATGCGAGATGATCCAGAACAACCTTCAAACGCAGAGATTCTTAAAGAAATGACAGAGTTAAGAGAAATGATGACCATACGAAGCAATGGTGGTAGAAAACAATTAGAGAAGCAGTGGAAGAAGATGGGAAAACTCCATTTAAAAGGAGAATTCAAATGACAGTAATATCAACGAAGTGAAATTTACCAACATTCACTAGCATATTTGATGGGAGTGCTTGTGCGATACAACATGTGAAAGCTTACACTCGGTCTTTATTGCAGTGGGAAAAGAATAATGCAGTAATGTGTAAATACTTTGCCGCTAGTTTGGCAAGAGAAGCTCTGAAATTATTTGAAGGGTTACCAATAGAGTCCATTGATTCATTTCCCCAATTACAAAACATCTTCTTAGGACAATATATAAGCAATAATTTGTCAAGACCAGGAATTGAAACAGTATTTGGACTTCGCAGAAGGATAAATGAAAGCTTTTGTCATCTAACAACGCGTTGGAGAACCATGTGTAGTGAAATTGCAGGACGAGTAGATGAAAGACACCTGATTCTATCCATTATTAATGCTCTTTTTCCTACATATTTTCCATATACACAAATTTTCAGAATAAAGGATACAATAACAATGACGGAGTTGCGCGAGTTTCAAGAAGAGTATATAGCACTTGAAGAGAAGCAAAGAGATATGGAATCCTATCCAATGGCGGTTCTAGATGTAAAAGGTGGAAGTACCAGTTTACTACCACGAATGTAAAATGCTGCTGCGAGTGTTTCGCAAGGGAATCAAGGACAGAACAATGCAGAGATGGAGAAAAAACATGTAGCAATAGGTAGTGCGGATCAAGCAGAATTTGTAAAGGAATATAGAGAAAAGCAATTCCAAAATAGGGAAGATAATGGTAAATCTCAAAGAATGGACAACCAATATGCAGGTTTAGGAGGACAACAGCCAAACTATAATAAGAAAACTGGAAGAATAGTTTGGGAACAAATAAATTTACCAAAGTTGAATACTACAATAGATAAAGTATGGGAAGCTTTCGTTCTAATGGAAGAAATCCCCGAGACACACAATGTAGGAGATGAGCCACCACCAGGCAGGGGGAGCAAAGAATTATGTGTTCATCATCGTTTTCATGGCCATATAACAAGTAATTGGAGAAATGTGAGAAAAATCATATTGTGAATGATTGAACAAGGAAAGTTGGACCATTTCTTAGTACATCAACCAAAGAATCCATTACCACCACCACCACCACCAGAAGGAAAGGCACATGGTAAAGAAGCAGGAAAGAATACCTATGTGATTGAAGTGGGTGCGAAAGCAAAAAAATTATATTGTAATTCAATTATACATTCTTACAAGGATTTAAAGGACTTCCATGATAACATTTTAAGCCGAGTGTATGCGAGGGATGTCAATGGAAAAGAAATCTTAAATCTGGAAAAAGTTTCCCAATTAAAAGATTGGCAAAAGCAAGTCATCTCATTCTGTGCGGAAGAAACACCAGGTGGAGGAGAATCGCATGAATGTCCATTAGTAATGTAATTGGGGATTAATCCGAAACCGAAAATAGAGGATGAAGAAGATGATAAAGCGAACACTTTCGCAATAAATAGAATACTCATAGATCCAGGAAGTTCGGTGGATATTGTTTTCTATCCTACATACAAAATTATGGGTGGAAGAGATGATGAATTAATTCCTTGAACATACAAGATCTATGGCTTCAATAGAACTGCAAACAAGCCAAAAGGATAAGTGACAATGAGGATTCTTCTTCAGAACTTGCCTATATAAATTGTATTATGTGTTGTGGATGTCGACTCACCCTATAATGCTTTAATTGGAAGACCTTGGTTACATAGTATTTTGGGGGTGGCATCGATATTTCACCAGTGCATAAAATTTCCTTTACCACAAGGTATTGGTATCATAAGAGGAGATATAGTTGAAAGCAGAAATTGTCAGGAAATTGATATTGATAGATGTGAAGAAATAGAAGGTAAACGAAGATATTGGAAGAAGCACGTTGCAGATAGTCAAAAGGCTGAAAGGTTAATGGTGGATGAGGTGTATAAGGTTGATAACAAGGATATGCAGAATAGTGAAGTCAAATTCTCTGCGAATGATGAAGCTAAGAGAGTCAGAGATGTTCATTTTATAGAAGATGAAGTAATGCAGAGGCGGAAATTGTGTACGCGAGCTACACGTGAGGAGCACAGTGGATATCGCATTGAAGAGCATAGAAGTTACATGCGAGATAATATCCTGAGAAGCATTTACAAACTTAAGGAGATACAAAATATGAAATGAGTAAAAGAGTAGTGTGGAGGATATTGAGTAGCACTTGTAAAAAAAAAAAAACTGTAAGATCACAAGATTACAACTTTTTTTTGTTTGAAACTTTCTTCGCATAGAAGAAATTAGTAAGCATACCTTGTGATAGAATTGCATAAACTCAAAGATCAAAAACAAGATAAAATATTCAAATTTCTTGTGTGAAAAGATTGCATAATTTATAATAAGACCTTAACAAATGGCAACAGAAATTATATTTGTTATCAGATTGGCTAGGAATCCGAATGTGGCGTGCAACCTAGTTCGTATACATGCAAGAGGGAAAAAATTAAGACCTACCGCATGTCGTATTCGGAGAAACCTAGAAGGCATGACTCAAGGGAAAGCAACACCGACCCTGGAACTTGAGTTATGGAGATTTGGAGTGGGAATAAACGAAAATGCCCATCCGGGAGAGGTACCTTAAATTTTCAATCTAAGATATCAATCTTAGATTGAGAGACTAAGGTGATAAAGTCTCTCCTAAGGAGTGCATAAACTCGATCAGGGCGCCGAGGTACACGGTTTAGTCAAGAGTGCTCGGGGCGTCTGGAGCATACCTTGCCACTTTTGATAAGTCCTGACTATGATGTACTCGGTCCGAAGATACCCCACTTAGGGTACGATCTTGCATAAATAAACCATATAGGTAATGGAATGTGAGATTGCGAAATCAACTGGTTATTGAAATGCCAGATGGGAAGAGCCATAATCTTAACCCGATAGAGGTAAGCTTCCTTGAAGGGGCAACCAGGGGGAAGATAAGGACGGCACCCTCCATTAGGGAGCTGAATTATGTCAAAAGACATAAATGTCATGAGACTTCTTACTCATGGGAGTATTAAGACTTATCATATTTATGCGAGAAAACCTAAAGAGGAAATAATAAAAGAAAAGGATAAGATGAGATCAATGGGTCAATACATTGCAGTGTAAAGACCGTCTGCGATTTCATCGCACAGAAATAAGGCATGGTAAGACCTTTACATAAGAAGGAAAAATAAGACCTCTTGAGAAAGTATATATATATAAACTAATGATTTATTTGCAGGAAATTCAAACGTACAAAATCATATAAATGATTCTTGTAATAAGGCGCATGGGTTAACAATGATTAGTCTATCAAGCTGCGTCAATTAACAGAGGCAAGAATGGGAATGCAAAAGGAATGTTATTTGCCTCATTTGATAGCCTAATATAAATACGACAAAGAATGACATCTTGGGCATGCGTGCGAATAAAGAGAATTTTCTTGCGAACAAAGAGAATTTTCATACGAACAAAGAGGATTTTCATGCGAATAAATGGAATTTTCATTTAAAAAGGTGAAAATAGTTACAAGAAAATATACAGAATTCATAAAAAGAAAGATTATTAATCTTCAAGCTCTTCATCTCGCTCGACCTCAGAGTCATTATTTTCTTCCTCAGAATCTTCATCTTCTCCTTCACTGTGCAAGATCTCGGGAATGGGTTCATTGTTAGGAATTACTGGAAATGTATACCTTGGAGAAGGGATATTATTCTCAAGGAAGACTTTCTTAACAGCAGATTCACAAGCCCGATTAGCATCATTACTATTAACCATCACAGCAAAATTCTTCTTCAATTGATGATATTTCAAATTGCGGGCAAATAATTCTTCTTCTTTTAAGGCCAAACGATTTTTTAATTCTTCGATTTCTTTAAGGTGATCCTTCTCGTTCTCTGCGAAATTTGAGCAAACAAGTTAAGATAAAAGAAAATATTATTCCTAAAGAAGAAACAAGAGTCAAAAGAGCAACATATAACCTTCATAATTAGAAATAATGTCTTTGACCACTGTGGAATGTTCAGCTTGAAGACTCACATTTACAGCTAAACCATTCCTTGCATCATCCAAGAATTTATCATCCCAATTAAATTCAGCTTCGGTCTCTATGAGAAGTTGAGAGCGAATCAAGTTTCTTTCTTTGACAAGTGTACTTTTTTCGCTCAGAGCTAAGTCACGCTCTTTTTGAACATCAAGAATGGATTCTTGGAATTTTTCTAGTGCTTTCGCACCCTTAAGAGCAATCTCGTATTTTTCAGAGATAAGTTTATTATTCTTCGCTTCTAAAAGTTGAACTGCCTCTTGGCTTTCATGAAGACGTTGCTTAAAGTTATTAAATGAACTTAACGCAAATCTATGATTTCTTCTAAGGGAAGTATATCTTGATCTTAACTCTTCCAAGCTCAGGTTTTTAAATCCTTGTTCAGGGTAACTACTTAAAGAGGAATTAAGATGTTTTAAAATGGTTTCGTCGGCAGGGAGATTGGCAGCTTCATCAGAAAGGTTATAAAGGTCTGCGAATATAGGAAAATAAGAAATGTGAATTATCGCATAAAAATATAAAATAAGGAGGGAAAGGGATACATACCAATAAGTACATTATTTTTTTCTCGAGATTTGCGAATCAATTCAGAATTAATTGAGTTTTCATCTTTAAGCATATAGTTTTCTTTCTTAAGATTGGTGTTTTCTCGATTGAGTTTAGAAATTTTTCTTTGGTAATCTGAAGAGGTTACATAAGCTAAATGAGCACCCTATAAAGATGAAAGAAAGCATTATGGTTAGTGTTAGAGCATTGCTCGGTCGAACTCTCATGCGTTGCTATCTTAAGCATGTTTGTCAATGTTAGCAATCAAAACTATAAAGTCTTGATTTCTAGTCTACTATAGCTAAGGTCTCGGACTAGGATAGAAAGTGTAGTTGAGATCAAGAACTCCATGGCAATCATCATAAAAGACGAAGGACTACTCAAGGAACTAGTGGATCTTCATTAACTAAAAGGTATGTGGGGACTTGAACTTATCTATCACTCAAAAGTCTATATACTCTATCTCCTATCTTGAGACAAAAGTCGTATTATACTATATAGACTAAGAATATACACATGTGATATTTCGAGCTGAGTATATCTTGCTTATCTATTTCTCGAAATATGTGTTGGTAAAGCTTTCACTTTAGCCAAGTTCATCTTTACCTAGTGACGAAAGTCATGTTATGTTTCAATCATTTTGGAAATCGCTCTGACGAAAAATAGTTTGTGAATAACAACTATATAACGCCCTCTGAGAATTTTTCAATGATTGAAATGAGAGTTTAGACAATATAAACATTGGGGGATATAAACATTGTTGTGGTAACACATATATGTATAAGTCCTTAGCACTTGAACCGAAGTTTGTGAACTTTGTTGATCAAGTGAAACCGGAACTTGAGCAGCGAACTCAGTCCGCGAACGTGCGTAGTTCTCGAACCCGAGAATTTCAGCTGGAGTTGTAGCTCGGTTTTAGTCCGCGAACTGACGGAAGTTATCGAACCCAAGAATTTCTGCTGGAGTTTGTGAACTCCAACTGGTTAACTTGAGTCAGCGAACCCAGTCCGCGAACTTGAGTGGTTATGTCTAAAAACGATGTTTGTGAACTTATCTTAATAAACTAAGGAATGCTATTGCAAACCGTGGCTTTATAGTTCATGAATCGATTTAAGTAAATCACATCGTTTTTGCTTCAATTGTGTCTTGTGTAGTACATGAGATCTCATAGCAATTGAACAACTCTATAACTAGTTCATTTGAGTCATTTGGACTAGTTATGGTGAAGAAGAATATAGTTGATATGAAAGCTATCATTTGGATAACCATTTGGTTAACTAGTATTGAACCAACTATTGTACACGTTTGGGTACGGTTACACAAACCCAAAATTGTCAAGTACATGTGTGTATGAAAAGCTAATTTTTCGATATAACGGTTGATAAATATTAGCTTGTATCTAATCATGTTTTCATCTAACGGTGAATATTGAATGCTTTGTTACCAAGCTAACATTGATTGCAAACCCTGATTTGAAAGACTATATAAGGGAGAAATCTAGAAACTGAGAAACCTAATCCCCACATATTCTGTGTGATACTAGTTTTCTAAGATAGAGTCGATTCTCCTTTAACCTTTGGCTGTCTTCTTCTAAAACAAGGTTAACGACTTAAAGACTTCATTGGAATTGTGAAGCCAGACCGATACTACTTTTCTTGTAGTTGTGTGATCTGATCTTGCTGTTTCTATCATATGAGTACAATTGTAATAATTGTCTTGAGATTTCTATCTCCAATAAGCAAGATATAAAAGTAATCACAAACATCTTCGTCTCATCGTTTGTGATTCCTCAATAATCTTCTTCACTGCGTCGATTATGTTTATTGTGAGGTGATTGATAAAACTGAGCTATTCTTCGGTAATATAAGTCTAGTTTTATTGATTGGCTCATGTTCACCTTAATTTATGAAAAGACGAAACAAAACTCATAGGTTTATTCGTAGGGGACGAATTTATCTATCTTGTAGACTTTTCTGTGTGAGACAGGTTTGTTTATTAAAGTCTTCGACTTTGGGTCGTAGAAACTCTTGGTTGTGGGTGAGATCAGCTAAGGGAATCAAGGGCGTGGTATCATGTTGGGATCAGAGGCGTAGGAGCATAACTGTACCTTGGATCAGTGTGAGATTGATTGGGGTTCAACTACAGTCCAGACCGAAGTTAATTTGGAGTAGGCTAGTGTCTGTAGCGGCTTAATACAATGTATGTTTAATCTAGACTAGGTCTCGGGATTTTCTGCATTTGCGGTTTCCTCGTTAACAAAATTCTGGTGTTTGTGTTATTTCTTTTCCGCATTATATTTTTATATAATTAAAATAATACAGGTTGTGCGTTGTTCAATCAATTAGAATATCCGACCTTATTGGTTGTTGATTTAAATTGATTGACACTTGGATATTGGTCTTTGGTACCATCCAAGTTATCTCTCTTTGATTAAGAATCCCGAATTATATTTGCTTGAGTAAATCAAATTGAGAGATTGAGATAATAACTCCTTGAGTTATTTTCTATTGATTGAGTCTAACCGTCTATTTGATTTTCTAGAAAACAACTCGGAGTTGTCAATACAGATTTCTAATCGAAATATTGGGTGTGGTTGTTAGACCCCCACTTTTTCTATTGGTATCTGAGCAGGCAAACACGTTCAATACCTTACAAGTCTGTGTTTGTAGCGATCTGACTATATAGACAAGAGCAGTATCCACTACGAGAAAAATCATCATTTACAACACTGTATTAGGGTTGTAGTACCCCTACTACAACGCTTTTTTTTGTATTGTGTAGGTGGGGTATTGTAGAAAGTCCAAGCTTTTCTACAATACTTGACTAAGTGTTGTAAAGGGTGATGTGATTCATGGTTCGACAATATTTTGCCAAAGTTGTGATTCTCTTTCGATTTTTTTAGAAATCCTAACACAACCCTTATTTGTTGTTGCAGGAATATCTTGGACAGCACAAGTAGTGTATCGTAAAAATATGTAACACAACACTTGTATAAGTTGAAGGTCTATCTTAGACAACCTAGGATGTGTATTGTAGAAATATATATCACAACACTTGTATAAGTTGAAGGACTATCTTAGACAACCTAGGATGTGTATCGTAGAAATATGTAACACAACACTTATTACTATTATGAATAAGATTTGCACTACACTTGTTAGAGTTGTAGAACTATGTTGGACATCACCTAGTTATGTTGTAAAGACATTCTTTCACCACCTCTGGTTTGTGTAGTTGAAATATGGAACACAACACTTATTAGAAGTTGTGTTCATAAAACTATTTTGAAAAAAAATATTATAGCTGAAACCGAATTGCCGAAAGTTAGAGCTGAAACCCAAACAAAATCTGATCCAAGCTCAAATTACACTATATTGGAACTTGAATTATGAATTCAAATGACCATTCAAATAAAAATTCATTGTATTGTATTGTATTGGTTACACAATTCATCACTGCAGTTTACACTTGTTAGAGATAGCATACAACAGTCACATATAGGACAATACAACCACATAGAACCACACAGGGAACAACTCACAGAGAACCACCTAGGCCATGGCAACAACTCACAGAGAACCACACAAACTACCTGAACTTGGATTACACAGAACCTTCAGTTCAGCTGCAGTAGCAACATTAACTATGAGCTGGAACTGAATGAACTTCTAAATATGTGCATACACAGATCTTCCCCATTGCACCACCTACATAGATTAAGGGGAAAAGGGTAATTAGAATCAAACAGTGAAAAGGAAACCATGTGAACTAACACACAAGTTATTTTAGGAGGAAAAAATCGCAAATGCAAGGTGCAAGTCGAATAGAGGCTGCCTAGCTAGGATAGTCAAACAAAGATCATCCATTTAAAGAGTCCTTCGTAGCTTAAAATGTGATTATAGATAAATAATTAAAAAAGTACACTTGCTATCTAAACTAAAACTATTAAGCAGTGTGGTTAACATCATATACTAATCGCTAATAAATTCTGCAATATCAAACACTTCATTGTGGACAAACAAATTTCACAACGAACCTTAATGACAGAAGCAAAATTGTCATCCAATATAATGATGTCTGATCTCTCCTTTGCCACTTCAGTTCCTTGAATCCCCGTGGCAAGACCTATATCATCCCGGAAGAAAAAGATGACAGATTTATAACACATACCATCAAAGATTCCACCTAGAAAAAATAGTGATTGTAGTTAAACTTCTAATACCTTAAATCCCCGTGGCAAGACCTACAATTGCATATTACAATCAACCAAGACAATCATGAATCAGGTATTCTGGAATCGAACTACAAAAATGTCAACATTGACAGTATGCACATTAGAACATTATATATAGATGCATATACATCTAAAAAGCCTACACTGACAGAGTAATAAACATGTAATTTTATGTTGATTTGTTGAAATTTTCTCTAATGATGAACCAAAAGCATCTATGTGTGCTATGCACACAACCTAGTTTTATCTAGTTTTATACCAACAACACAGTATAGCAATAATATATCGGTTCGGTTCAACCTAGTTTACTTCTTATTCCTTGACTAAACAAGTGAACCTTGAAATCAAGATTCATACGGTACTAATCAACAGTTTAAACCTAATTTAGATAGAGCAACAAAACAACTTTCGAGTAAAGATATATATCCACATACATTTGGAGTGCCAACTCTACGCGAGAGGTCCAAGGATGAGCATCATTGAAGGAAGTTCTCATATTGTTTCCTGCAGAAATATAAAATCAGCAATGAATAGCTACCTAATTCATGAAAATCACATGACATTTATGAAAATCACACTTTCTAACATAAATTCTCACCTCTAACATTACAATTTGATTACCCACCAACTCAACTTCTTCTACGAGATTCTTAATGGTCTTGGTATATTGTGACTGGAAAGTCAAGCTACGCAATCTTCCCCTAGAAACTTAGTAAGAATATCATCTTTCAGTGGCAATACACAATATGTACCATGGTCTACTAGGTACTTGTCCACTTTCCAGTGAATAACACAATCAATATATTAAATTAGTGTATGAGACCTTTGAATCATTCTAAATGAAAAACCAAACAAAAACAACAAAAATAAGAAGAGGAAACTCTCACCAAATCCTCTTGAGCGGCTATATTCGGTTCCTTTCCTTCTTTTGGTTTGTGGCCAGATTTCCATAAAATGATCCAGGAAATTTCATCCTTCGGGTTCAGCTTCCGCTGCTGCGAACAAAAAAGTTAAACTAGCTAGTTAACAAATTCCAACACTCATTCTAAAACAATAATTACCAGCTAACTCATTATAAACATGTAAATACAAAATAACTCACTCTGTATAGAGGATTGACGAGAACTGGGCACTGAAAAAGGACACCAAACCTGAAGGATCACATGCTTGATGACATTACAAAAAATATTTTCTCATCACTCATGATTTTCAATATAAACATAGAAAGTGATGCAAAAAAAAAAACTTTCCATGATACACAGCGCTAGTTACACTTTCTCCTTTTGTTGCATTTGCTTTTATCCAAGCAACAATGTCACTGTATTTATCCTACAAAGATACCACAGAGAGAAAGAAAAAAAAAAGTCAGCATATGAGCAAATCCATTAAACTAAGTAAAGACCCAAACTCAGTAATAAAAAGACTTGACAAAACACTGATCAGTTTAGTAGTGCAACTCATAAAATATTATTGCATTTATTCAAAATTAGTTGTAGCGAAACCGGTAACAAAAGTCAAAATATTGGGCAAATCACTTTATTCAGATACTTGAAAACTTTTCAGGAGCAGAACTTGTTATACTTTCATCTAAACGCACATTCTAAGTGTTATTCTTGCTTAACCTAACATTGTGGGCAAAATTCTCAGAACCCAATAATATTTGTCATTGTTTTGCAATCTCCACAATTACATGACCCTAAACATCGACAGTAGTTAGTTTTCAAGGTATCACGTAGTTCGACGTAATAGTAAAACGCAGTCTCCCTAATTCGCTAATGAGTTATGCATCTAATAGAAAAATAAAAAAATGGTTCTAAAGAAGCCAAACTTTACAATTTAATTATCCGTTATATTATGTAAGCATATCATCACATGTAATATCAGTGCGGCTATGTTGTGGTACAGTCTTGTGGCAGTACATCCTCGGTCAACAAATACATTTGTAAACATTAAACAATTGTTTTTATCACATACCATCACCTTCTACATAAGGAACGCAGCAATTGCAGAAAGGTTGTCCTGCATTAGTGTCGTAACAAAAGACTCCTTCGATGTCAACTTTGAATGAACCTGATTTACATTTTTCGTTACATTCAGAGAAGTCACAAACAGGGGTAGTAACTGTGTATCCCTTGTCGCAAGAAAGGGCCGGATCTGCACACAAATTTTTCCAAATTGAAATACTAAAACGTTAAACAAAATGCAAAATGCAAAGTATAATCCGTAATTCATGCTAATTTCCTTATCGGTTCTGTAGTTTAGGGTCACGTACCATCATCATTCATATAATGAACGCAGCAGTAACGATTAAAAGCATCTTGCGGACTGATGCTAAATCACCAACATCACCGGTAGCAGAACCACTGCAATAACATCGCCACCAGAACTCGAGACTTGTCTCAATTTCCTCCATCTCAGCAAAACCACTACCACTAGGTTGCTTTAATCACCACCAGCACTTCATATCCTTAATCATTCATATCATCTACAATAATCCACCATTTCAATTCAACAGAAGCACCAGTTTTTTCTTAATTTCTGATCGAGAACAGACAATACCAATTTCCTTCTCCACCAGCTCCGAAATCAACTCAGTTCAGAACCCAGACTTGATTTGTGAAAGTGACAAGAACCAAAATTATTTAATTGCAGTGAGATCCCATTCGTCCTGTTGCTTTCCCATGCTCAACTGCAAACCACCAGTGTCTTTGAATCACCCACAATTCCATCCATAATGTGCAGTACCATTTCCATCTGTAGACTTCAACCACGCCATTTACAATATCAAATCTCTGCAACCAAGTCCAGAAACACCACTTTTAGAGTTTGCTAACAGTAGGTAAAATTAATACTATGAAGGTAAACTCTAATCATAATCCAACTGAGGGTTCTCCTTTCGAGGCATCAACTAAAATGCTGAAGCAAATGTTCCTTCTGTGGTTGGTGTTCATAGAATAAATAATGTACCTGACTGTAAATTGGCTCATACATCTTCTGGTACTTGGCTTCAAGTATGGCTCTCTCTTCAAAAAACATTGCTTCAATTTCATCATGCTTAGTCTGCAAACAAGAAACAAAAATTTCACAAACCCATTGTAGACAAAATCAAAGACCCACAAGTCATTGAATACGAATAAGAAGGAATAAGCACGATATTTAATCATCACTTGGAACTCAACAATTTCAAATCCTGATAAGAACCCTAATATCTAAAAGCATTGAATAACAAAAACCCTAAACAAATAATTCAATTATACCTCTGTATCATTTCCAACATTCAATTAGATTATACACCCCTAAATCGCCAAAAAAAATACACAAATAAATAAACCCTGACTCCATAAACTTACCACAAGATCCCCTTTCCTTCCACCTGAATTCATCTCAGCGTCTCTTCTCCACTGTGCTCGAGCTCAAACTTCTTCAAGCTTCATCGTTGATAGAAGCAATCAACATCTATCTCCCATTGATTCAACACATAAGAGCTCATCCGGTTTAAATTGAGAGAAGAAACTGTTAATTCGTTTGCTAATTAAGGGTTTCTGGAGTGAAAAAACTCTAGGGTTTTGAGAGAGACGGATTTCCATCGATTCTGGTTTCTTACATGTTCTTCTCAGTGTCTGATTCAAAACCCAAATTCAAACCCTAATTCTTCTTTATTCTAATTGAACTCATCTGCTCAAATCTCTTCTACTTTACTTGAAACTGAAATTCAGCACAAACCCATGACAAATCAAACCATCTATAGCACAACCATCATCTTTCCTTCTCTCGATTGAATTTCACCTCAGCGTTTCTCGGACTCTAACAGCCGCCATGGGTTCTGAGATTACTTTGTAAAAGTGAAAGAGAAACAAAGAGAGATAGTTGAGATGATATGAAATAACTATCATTGTCTTCAATTTCCTGTTTCAATCGAACAAAAATTAGGGTTTTTTCTGCAAGGGAAAACTTATGAGAGGTTAGAGAGAAAGAGATGAGCGAAAAGAGTGAAGACAAGTGAGAAAAGTGAGAGATGAACGGTGGAGATTTAGTTAGGGAATGTCATACGGATTAGGGATATATTTGGACGGTAGAGATTTGACCAGGGATTATCATACGGATCATGGAAATTGTGTTCATTTTGTGCTAATACGAACTCATGTATTCGGTTCTATTATCAACATTCGACACGAAAAAAATTCCAAAAAAAAATATTAATAAATTTATGACATTGATATCGACATCACGATGTAAAAAATCCAAAAAATATATAAGAATGAATCGGGAAAATGAAAAAATGAATGCTTTCTCTTTGTATAATCGAAGTCGAGAGAGTTTTTTAGCGGGATATATGTTTTTATGCTGATTCCATCTTTGGTATAACGACAAACAAACTATGAACCGAGAAGCTCTGAGAGAGTTCAGACTTCAAACTTAGCAGGATATATCATCGAAATCGATAAATATGAAGCTCAGTGTTGATTCCATCTTCAAATGTGGTATAACGATAAACAAACTATGAACCGAGAAGCTCCGAGAGGGTTCAGACTTCAAACTTAGCAGGATATATCATCGAAATCGATAAATATGAAGCTCAGTGTTGATTCCATCTTCAAATGTGATATAACGACAAACAAACTATGAACCGAGAAGCTCTGAGAGGGTTCAGACTTCAAACTTAGCAGGATATATCATCGAAATCGATAAATATGAAGCTCAGTGTTGATTTCATCTTCAAATGTGGTATAACGACAAACAAACTATGAACCGAGAAGCTCCGAGAGGGTTCAGACTTCAAACTTAGCAATAAATATCATCGAAAACGATAAATAAGAAGATCAGTGTTGATTCCAACTTCAAATGTGGTATAACGAAAAACAAACTATGAACCGAGAGGGTTCAGACTTCAAACTTAGCAGGATATATCATCGAAAACAATAAATATGAAGCTCAATGTTGATTCAAACTTCAAATATGGTATAACGACTCCGAGATCGAAACCTGGCCGCTAGTTGACTACTACAAGTCGGAAACTTCGTCAGAACGATGAATCCAATCATTTATACGAAACCTTAAGGTAACCCTATTTCTGCATATTGTATGCAAATCAGGCTCCGAGATCAAAACTTGGCCTCGAGTTGACTACTCTAAGTCAGAAACTTGGTAAGAACGATGAATCCATCCATTTACATGTAAGATTCCTTCGGATTACTCTACGAAACCTTAAACAAACCCTATTTATGCATATTGTATGCAAACCAGGCTCCTAGATCGAAACTTGGCCTCGAGTTGACTACTCTAAGTTAGAAACTTGGTAAGAACGACGAATCCATCCATTTATAGGTAAGATTCCTTCAGAATACTCTAAGAAACCTTAAACAAACCCTATTTATGCACAATGCATGCATACTAGTCTCCAAGATCGAAACCTGGCCGCGAGTTGACTACTCTAAGTTAGAAACTTGGTATGAACGACAAATCCATCAATTTACAGGTAAGATTCCTTCGGATTACTCTACGAAACCTTAAACAAACCCTATTTATGCATATTGTATGCATACCCTGGAGCCGAGATCGAAACTTGGCCTCGAGTTGACTACTCTATGTTAGAAACTTGGTAAGAACGACGAATCCATCCATTTACAGGTAAGACTCATTCGGATTACTCTACGAAACCTTAAACAAACCCTATTTGTGCATATTGTATGTATACTAGGCTACAAGATCGAAACTTGCCCTCGAGTTGACTACTCTATGTCAGAAAATTGGTAAGAACGACGAATCCATCCATTTACAGGTAAGATTCCTTCGGATTACTCTACGAAACCTTAAACAAACCCTATTTCTGCATATTGTATGCATACCAGGCTACAAGATCGAAACTTGCCCTCGAGTTGACTACTCTATGTCAGAAACTTGGTAAGAACGACGAATCAATCCATTTACATGTAAGATTCCTTCGGATTACTCTACGAAACCTTAAACAAACCCTATTTCTGCATGTTGTACGCATACCCTGGAGCCGAGATCGAAACTTGCCCTCGAGTTGACTACTCTATGTCAGAAACTTGGTAAGAACGACGAATCCATCCATTTACAGGTAAGATTCCTTCGGATTACTCTACGAAACCTTAAACAAACCCTATTTCTGCATATTGTATGCATACCCTGGAGCCGAGATCGAAACTTGCCCTCGAGTTGACTACTCTATGTCAGAAACTTGGTAAGAACGACGAATCCATCCATTTACATGTAAGATTCCTTCGGATTACTCTACGAAACCTTAAACAAACCCTATTTCTGTATATTGTATGCATACCCTGGAGCCGAGATCGAAACTTGCCCTCGAGTTGACTACTCTATGTCAGAAACTTGGTAAGAACGACGAATCCATCCATTTACAGGTAAGATTCCTCCAGAATATTCTAATAAACCTTAAACAAACCCTATTTCTGCATGTTGTACGCATATCAGGCTTCGAGATCGAAACATGGTCGTGAGTGGACTACTCTAAGTCAGAAACTTGGTAAGAACTACAAATCCATCCCTTTACAGGTAAGATTCCTCCGGAATATTCTACGAAACCTTAAACAAACCTGAACTTCTCCGAAATTTATCAGATTTGAACATCACAGGTTCAAAGATTACTAGAGTTGGACCGGAGTTTCTCATTCGGATGAATAGAAAATGAAATTTATCAGATTTGAACTTCACAGGTTCAAAGATTACTAGAGTTGGACCTGAATTTCTCATTGGGTGAATGAAGATGGAATTTATCAGATTTGAACATCACATGTTCAAAGATTACTAGAGTAGGACCTGAGTTTCTCTTTCAAATGAACTGGAGATGAAATTTATCAGATTTGAACATCACATGTTCAATGACCAGACTACCCTTATCAGAATTAAGTAATGTAAATATTACAGACTTTGAAAATGACCATATTACCCTTGATGGAAATAAGTGCAATAAATATTATGGAGACCGTGAAAATGACCAGACTACCCTTATCGAAAATAGGTAAAGAAAATATTACAAACTATGAAAATGACCATATTACCCTTATTGGAAATAAGTGCAATAAATATTATGGAGACTGTGAAAATGACCAGACTACCCTTATCGAAAATAAGTAAAGAAAATATTACAGACTGTGAAAATGAACATATTACCCTTTGTGAAAATAAATGCAATAAATATTATCGAAACTTTAATAATGACCAGACTACCCTTATCAGAATTATGTAATGTAAATATTACAGACTTTGAAAATGACCATATTACCCTTGATGGAAATAAGTGCAATAAATATTATGGAGACCGTGAAAATGACCAGACTACCCTTATTGAAAATAGGTAAAGAAAATATTACAGACTATGAAAATGACGATATTACCCTTATTGGAAATAAGTGCAATAAATATTATGGAGACTGTGAAAATGACCAGACTACCCTTATCGAAAATAAGTAAAGAAAATATTACAGACTGTGAAAATGACCATATTACCCTTTGTGAAAATAAATGCAATAAATATTATCGAAACTTTAATAATGACCAGACTACCCATATCAGAATTAAGTAATGTAAATATTACAGACTTTGAAAATGACCATATTACCCTTGATGGAAATAAGTGCAATAAATATTATGGAGACCGTGAAAATGACCAGACTACCCTTATCGAAAATAGGTAAAGAAAATATTACAGACTATGAAAATGACCATATTACCCTTATTAGAAATAAGTGCAATAAATATTATGGAGACTGTGAAAATGACCAGACTATCCTTATCGGAAATAAGTAAAGAAAATATTACAGACTGTGAAAATGACCATATTACCCTTTGTGAAAATAAATGCAATAAATATTATCGAAACTTTAATAATGACCAGACTACCCTTATCAGAATTAAGTAATGTAAATATTACAGACTTTGAAAATGACCATATTACCTTTGATGAAAATAAGTGCAATAAATATTATGGAGACCGTGAAAATGACCAGACTACCTTTATTGGAAATAGGTAAAGTAAATATTACAAAATGTGAAAATGACCATATTACCCTTAATGGAAATAAGTGCAATAAAAATTACGGTGACTGTGAAAAATGACAAGACTACCCTTATCGGAAATAGGTAAAGTAAATATTACAGAATGTGAAAATGACGATATTACCCTTAATGGAAATAAGTGCAATAAATATTATGGAGACTGTGAAAATGACCAGACTACGTACCTTATCGGAAATAAATAAAGAAAATATTAGAGACTACGAAAATGACCATATTACCCTTAGTGAAAATAAGTGCAATAAATATTATCGAAATTTTAATAATGACCAGACTACCGTTATCAGAAATAAGTAATATAAATATTACACTTTGAAAATGACCATATTACCCTTGATGGAAATAAGTGCAATAAATATTATGGAGACTGTGAAAATGACCAGACTACCCTTATTGGAAATAAGTAAAGTAAATATTATAAAATATGAAAAATGACCATATTACCCTAATGTAAATAAGTCCAATAAATATTATGGAGACTGTGAAAAATGACAAGACTACCCTTATCGGAAATAGGTAAAGTAAATATTATAAAATATGAAAAATGACCATATTACCCTAATTTAAATAAGTCCAATAAATATTATGGAGACTGTGAAAAATGAAAAGACTACCCTTATCAGAAATAGGTAAAGTAAATATTTCAGAATGTGAAAATGACCATATTATCCTTGATGAAAATAAGTGCAATAAACATTATGGAGACTGTGAAAATGACCAGACTACCCTAATTGGAAATAAGTAATTTTCAGAGAAGGCTTACTGTTGTTTGCGGCTCAGTCACTTGAGCATTACTTTTTGAGCATTATATTTTGTTTTACAACACTTATGAAGGGTTGTCATAAAGTTAGTGTATAATTAGTGTATTAAAGAACCACAAACTTAACAGAACATGTTATAGTGTAGGATGGTTAGTGGTGTAGACTTCCACGCTTGAGGCTCAGGATCGAATCCCCCAACCTTATTTTTTCCAACATTATATATTTTTACTTCAACAACACTTATAAGTGTTGTTGTAGATTTCTATTTAATAAAAGAAAAAAATATCAAAACTTGTGAACTGAAAGGGTGGTTGATGAGTTAGACTTCCATGCAGTAGGTTCATGTTCGAATCTCCCCTCTAACATATTTTTCAGTATTTTCAGTATCATATTTTTGTGTACTTCAACAACACTTATAAGTGTTGTGATAGGCTAAGTTACTACATATATGGAACAACGTTGTTATAGCTAAATGTTGTCACAACTGTTTTGCTTAAGGAGTTGTCGTTTGTTTTCCTAGCGCAACCCCTTGTTTCCTAAGGGTTGGCAGTGATGATATACGACAACTCTTCCTTTGAAACCAGTTGTAAAATATAGGACTTTCTACAATACTTAGCAAAGCGTTGTAAATCTCCAGTTGTAGATGTATATTTTTCCTGTAGTGATCCCTGATAACGCAAAACCAGTTCAAAGTCACTCAGTCGAGACTCAAAGTCTTGATGCTTCTGAGAAAAACTTTATTGCCTGTCCCTTGACTGAATCTGCATCTGACTGGGAAAAATCTCTTGATGAGAAATTGGATGACCTTTCAGATGACAGTGATTCCGAAGAAGGACCGAGTATTGATGAGGAAGTCTCTCAATATATCAAGTTGTTCAACCATATATTGAAATAAAAAATGTCAACAACTTTCCTGAGTAAGTACATTGCTCCTCTTTGTCAAGAAAACATGAAATGGAGAAAACTCTTTAAAGGATATGATGGTGGGTATAAACTCCTAAAGTCTATCGTTAATGATCGTGAAGAAGATGTTCGCACAAAAAGGTCAGAATGTGACAATCTTCTCCGAAATCTCTATGTGTTGAAAGAAATACTTGCAGATGCTAAAGCAAGATATGACTCTCAATAGAAATGTCTTAATGACAAGGAACTCAAAATTATTTCTAAAGAAAAGTTATTAGAGACTGACCTTGCAGCTGCGGAAAATCACTAGAAGAGAATCTAATAAGATTCAATTCTAGCTCTACAAAATTGACTTCTATTATTGGAGCATGTAAAGAACATCGTGATACACATGGTCTGGGCTATAAAGGGATAGACGCTCCAAAAATTAGTAAGATCAATTTCGTTAAAGCTATTGATAATTCTTCGTGTGAAAAAACGTTTCATGTCTGCAATATGCCTAAGGACGAAGGGACTCCTTCTAAATTTACCCACATGAGAACAGTTAAGAATAATTCCTTTAACTGCTATTACTGCGGGAATAAAGGACATTTTGAGCGAAAATGTCATTTTCGGTTAAGAAATTAAAAACTTTACAACATTCTTGTATGGGTGTCTAAGGAAGTGATTAAACTCGTTTCTCATGTTGTTGGAATAAAAGTCACATTCAACAATCAAGAAAACTACCTTGACAAG
Source organism: Papaver bracteatum (assembly GCA_023529315.1). Lineage (NCBI taxonomy): Eukaryota > Viridiplantae > Streptophyta > Magnoliopsida > Ranunculales > Papaveraceae > Papaver > Papaver bracteatum. Next base: position 94,623 of record JAJJWX010003089.1, read on the forward strand.
TCATTTCTTGTTCATGACTTTGGAACAAAAAACTATATCAAAGTAGAAGGAGGAACAACAAATGGGTAACTGACAACCCTGAAAGGAAAAGAAGGCACATGAGAAAGAAAAATGGATCAAGTTTTTTGACTCCTTCTGTAGAAGGGTGTGAATCCAAGAATTATGTTCCAGATTTCCTCCATATAAACAATCGAGTCTCAGAACTTAAGTCAAGTATAAACAGACTCATACGGGGCGTTTCCAAAATATGGAAAGCAGTTAACTCAAGTACTCCTAGTTCCTCTCCTAGTAAAAGTTCTTCAATTTTGTTGAGTGATTTGTCTCTACATCCCTTTAAAGGAGAAAAAGGAGAAGTCAATAATGATGAGAAAAATTCTCATCCTAATACACCATGATTGCTTTTTGTAGCATCCTTCTTTATGAATAAGAAGGATGCTATGTTGTCTCAAGAAAGTGTCTTGAGAAAGTTGTTAAAGGTATTTTTGATCTCAGAAGTCTCTTTGTTTGAAGGCTGCTTTTAATGTTTTTAATGTTTTACTTGTTGAACCTTCCCTTCATTGTTTGCTTGTTTTTCCATGTTTTGGTTATCTATGACCACTTGTGCACGTTCACAAGACCCTCACGGACTTTCTGTTGCCTAGGATTTTATACGAACCTCCTTATATATGTAATTAATTGACACTTTATCCTATAAGGTTAAAAGGATTCTTCTGAATTTTTAGCACAATGGAGAGAAACGGCAAAGATATGATGAAGGAGGATAAGACTATCGAGTTTCATGAAGATCCTGTTTTATAATCTGTCATCAAGCTATTGATCATGAAAACAACCTACCAGTTCAGATGTCTTCACAATTGGTAGGAAATCTTCTTCGAGATTTTGAAGTCGTTCATGAACAACTCGGAATAGCAACAAGGAATCTTGAGTTTCTAAAGAACGAACTGAGGAAAGTATCTGATGAACTTACTCTTGTTCGATCTCTAGTTGCAAATCGGGTTTAGATTGCCAAGTAAATCTTCTATGTTTTCTCTTTTGATTAGAAGAACAACTAGTGTTTTGGAATATCCATTATTGTGATTATACATAGCTATGTCCAATGTTTTCATCTTCTTGTTTTTAGATTTATTGGTTTAAATTCTAAACTTGTTTGGAAGATGATGGTTGCAGTATTAATCTTTTGATTTTACATATTGCAATATTTTGATATGATATGTTTGTTTACGTTCATGAACTTGATTGTCCCATATTTTGTCAAAAGTAAAGTCGTTCGTGAATTGATATGCAAATATTGATAAAAGGATGAATAGACTTTTGACAAACACAAAAGTTAAGCCTATATTGTCAATTATTGATATAAGATAGGTTAAAATCTTTTGTGATTCAAGTATTATGTCTATTGTGTGTCATTGTGAAAATGGTGATGGAAATATAGAATGAATCCTTGTGAATTCCGCAATAATTGAGCTTCCCTTATCTATCTTGTGTGTATTACTGTGAGATTCCGTATTGTGGCTTATGTTGAGCATTAGACAACCAAAGTTGATTATTTTTGTGATTAGCTTAGTTGTGTTCCGTAAGTTACTTTACGTTGAGTATTTTGGAATAAATCAATCATCATGTGTGATTATTTAGTTATGACTCTGTAAGGATTTTTTCATGTTGAGCATGATTGACTGGGATGGTTATTTTTATGATTAACTTAGTCATCGCTCCATATAATTTCTTATGAGAGTATAAACGATTGAATTGATTACTTTTGTGATTAGTTTAATTGTGTATCCCGGTTAGATTAATTATGAGTTCTCTTGTGAATAATCTAATCGAGTTATTAAGTCTCCATAAGTTTTTTTGTGTCGAGCATATTTAGTCAAATTAATCTTGGTTCGCTTGGGTTAATATGATTGAATATTTCTTGTTGGATTCCAAATTCATACTTGTATGTAATTTGTTGAGTCTAAAGAAATCCTTCTTTTCTCTTGAAATTAAGGTCTCTCTTGTTGTTCCCTTGGGAATGACATATTATGGGGGAGAGTTCTTTTGAACTTGTGCTTAATTGCCAAATTTTTGTAGGGAGTGCGGCTGCGAAATAATATAGGGGTTATCTCGCGTTATAAACTCCTTGATGAAAGCATTTAGCTTAGGATTTATTGACAAAAAGGGGGAGAATTAATATGTAGTTCACACTACAAATACATGTGGTTTTCGGATCATTATGTAAAAGGGGAGTGGTTTCCATGTGAGATGGAGTATTGATTAAGGGGGAGTGAAGTATCACCATAGTATTGTTGTTGAAGTTGTGATGCAATTGGAATTTTACGCTGTGTAATAATACTATGACACTATATAACAATGATTGAGAACCGATGCTTTTCTCATTGTTATAGATACTGATTTCAACAACGATGATGCTAAAGTTACAACCTTTGGGATCATTGGACTACTTGGAAGTGACGAAGATTTCGAGTATTGTTGAAGATTAGACATGTGGAATAGGATCTACAAAGTTTATTTATATATTTTTTCTATTCCATATGTATTAATAGTTTTGCCACTAAAATTGACAAAGAGGGAGATTGTTAGAGCATTGCTCGGTTGAACTCGCATGCATTGCTATGTCAAGCATGTTTGTCAATATTAGTGATCAAAACTATAAAGTCTTGATTTATAGTCTACTATAGCTAAGGTCTCGGACTAGGATAGAAAATGTAGTTGAGCTCAAGAACTCCATGGCAATCATCATACAAGATGAAGGACTACTCAAGGAACCAGTAAATCTTCATTGACTAAAAGGTATATGGAGACTTGAACTTATCTATCACTCAAAAGTCTATCTACTCTATCTCCTATCTTGAGACAAAAGTCGTATTACTATATAGACTAAGAATATACACATGTGATATTTCGAGCAGTGTATATCTCGCTTATCTATTACTCGAAATATGTGTTTGTAAAGCTTTCGCTTTAGCCAAGTTCATATTTACCTAGTTACGAAAGTCATGTTATGTTTCAATCATTTTGGAAATCGCTCTGACGAAAAATAGTTTTTGAATAACAACTATATAACGCCCTCTGAGAATGTTTCAATGATTGAAATGAGAGTTTAGACAATATAACCATTGGGGTATAAACATTGTTGTGGTAACACATATATGTATAAGTCCTTAGCACTTGAACCGAAGTTTTCGAACTTTGTTCTTGAGTTAACTTGAGTCTGCGAACCTAGTCCGCGAACTTGAGTGTTTATTTCTAAAAACGATGTTTGTGAACTTATTTTAGTAAACTAATGAATGCTATTGCAAACCGCATCTTTATAGTTCATGAATCGATTCGAGTAAATCACATCGTTTTTACTTCAATTGTATCTTGTGTAGTACATGAGATCTCATAGCAATTGAACAACTTTCTAACTAGTTCATTTGAGTCATTTAGACTAGTTATGGTGAAGAGAATATGGTTGATATGAAAGTTATCATTTGCATAACCATTTGGTTAACTAGTATTGAACCAACTATTGTACACGTTTGGGTACGGTTACACAAACCAAAAATCGTCAAGTACATGTGTGTATGACAAGCTAAGTTTTCAGGTTTTCATCTAACGGTGAATATTGAATGCTTTGTTACCAAGCTCACATTGATTGCAAACCATGATTTGAAAGTCTATATAAGGGAGAACTCTAGAAACTGGGAAACCTAATCCCTACACATTCTGTGTGATACTTGTTTGCTAAGCTAGAGTCGATTCTCCTTTAACCTTTGGTTTTTTTCTTCTAAAACCAGGTTAACGACTTAAAGACTTCATTGGGATATTGAAGCTAGATCGACACTTCTTTTCTTGTAGTTATGTGATCGGATCTTGCTTTTTCTATCATACGAGTACAATTTTTATAATTGGCTTGAGATTTCTATCTCCGATAGGAAAGATATAAAAGTAATCACAAACATCTTCGTCTCATCGTTTGTGATTCCTCAATAATCTTCTTCGCTACATCGAAAGTCTGGTTTTATTGATTGGTTCCTGTTCACCTTAATTTATCAAAAGACGGAACAAAACTCGTAGGTTTATTCGTGGGAGACAAATTTATCTATCTTGTAGACTTTTCTGTGTGATACAGATTTGTTTATTAAAGTCTTCGACTTTACGTCATAGCAACTCTTGGTTGTGGGTGAGATCATCTAAGGGAATCAAGTGCGCAGTATCCTGTTGGGATCAGAGGCGTAGGAGCATAACTGTACCTTGGATCAGTGTGAGATTGATTGGGGTTCAACTACAGTCCAGAACAAATTTAATTTGGAGTAGACTAGTGTCTGTAGCGGCTTAATACAATGTATGTTTAATCTGGACTAGGTCCCGGGGTTTTTCTGCATTTGTGGTTTCCTCGTTAACAAAATTCTGGTGTCTGTGTTATTTCTTTTCCGCGTTATATTTTTATATAATTGAAATAATATAGGTTGTGCGTTGTTCAATCAATTAGAATATCTGACCTTATTGGTTGTTGATTTAAATTGATTGGCACTTGGATATTGGTCTTTGGTATCATCCAAGTTATCTCTCTTTGATTAAAACTCGCGAATTGTATTTGCTTGAGTAAATCAAATTGAGAGATTGAGATAATAACTCCTTGAGATATTTTCTATTGATTGAGTCTAACTGTCTAGTTGATTGTATAGAAAACAACTCGGAGTTGTCCATACAGATTGCTAATCGAAATATTGGGTGTGGTTGTTAGACCCCCGCTTTTTCAGTTAGAAATGAAATAAAATCAAAGGAAAGACAAAGAATAAAGGTGAAAATATTACCAAAGAACCGATAGTAAATTGAAGATTTGGACTTATCGCAGAGGAAGCTCCGCGAAGAGATGGATCATCCAAAATAGGGGTATCACAGATCCTGGAAACCATTTTAAAAGCACGATCCAAGTTGTCATTGCCAGCAACAGTCATAAGATCTCCAGCAAAAAGATTGGATAAATATTTTAGATTAGATTCGATTGATGAATCTTCAGAAGCAGAAATGTCCTCCTCACTAGACTCTAAGCTTGAAGAAGAATCGTATCTTTTACGCTTTTTTGAAAGCTCTTCCATCACAGAAGCCTTCTTAGATGACATTTTGGATGTAATCCTCTTACCCTTACTCAAAGCTTTGGCTCCCCCTGCGCGAATAATACAAATAAGAAACAAGGGCAACAATATTGTTAAAGATGAAGGAATGTTTCTTACTTTCTTATTCTGCGAAGGTGACGCATCGTGTACAACATTGCTCCTCTTAGCAACCTGGAAGCATATATGTTTGAAATAAGAAATATATGTTTCTTTGAAAGGATTCATGCAAAATTCAAAAGTATATATGCGAAATTCTCGTACCGCCTTTTTCGCCTCAACTTTAGACAATGTGAACTTCCAAGGTTGATAAGAGGAAATTTTCTCAAGAAGAAGAACATCAGAATCATCTCCAGAGATGTAAGGACCTTCCAAAATAACAGGGCAGTTAATCCAACTTGAGTCATTAGATCTGCGAGCGCTATTATTGGATTTATCGTTCCAGTCAACATCTGGCATAATTCTTTTATCTTCAACAATGCCATCTTTCCTTCTTAAGCGAATGGCCCATTTCTTCTGTGTACTTTTCATAATCGCAACATAATAGTTGCTAAAGAAATTATCAAGGGTGTATTCGCCAGCATCAATGACTTTATCACGATACAGTTGATTTCGCACATCATAAGAGTAGGAGGTCTCTAATCCAGCTGCATGACGAGAATATTCTAGTGCTATTCTAATAGCATCTCCACTTAACTGGAAAATTCCTCGTGCAAATCTTTTATCAGCAAGAATTTCATAAAACAAGGGAGTTTTTGGGTTATACAAAGGAATTGGAAGAATTTGAAGTTGGCCCAATGAAATTATAATTCTTTGATCACTCCACTGTTCCGAGTTGATCAAATCCAAATTGAGTTTAAACGAATAGGAAGATGATGAAGGAAGAGAAATCGAGCAGCCTCTCAACTGAAGTTCGTTCTTTAACCTATTAAATTCTATCTCCATCTTTTTACCGATAGGAGCCATTGAAGAATGGGAATGAAGATGAGTAAGATGAAAATGATTGTCTGGTGAAAATCAAAATCAGTATCAGAGAAGGTAAAAGCAGAAAGTAAAAAGAAGAATAAGAAAGAAGATATATAAGGAAAAAATAAGAAGATAGTCCCATTTTTCAAGATCTGATTTCATTAATGCGAAGAATAGATGGATAAGAATAGGCGGTTAAAAGGACGTGTCAGGAAATAAGTGGTTAAAAATATACGTGTAATTAAGGAAAATAGGAAACACGGAATGGTGTCGACAAGTTAGAATACGAAAAAATACACATATGCGATACAATAGGATGGAGATTCATTATACTCTTTTTGAAGAATATATGTTAAAAGGTGAGCTCATGCGATGTTAAAGAATAAATGGTTTCTCACATCGCTCACTCTGTAGAATAAGCGAAATGAGAAGAGGAAAAATGTAGGAGTGGGATATCGCACACAAAGATAAGAATGCGAACTGGAGATAATCTGACGTATGCGAGGATCATCGCATACATCAAACACAAGATGACGGATTGGATGATCTCAGCAAAGTCACGGGTAAAGTGTGATGTTTTATGCGAAGTATAATCTGTGCGAGAATGAGTAAATGTACATGATCGAATGTAACACACGATGATTCCGAAAATAGTGGATCTCTTAGTTGTCATCCACTATGAGGAATCTTATATAAAAGAGAGAAGTCATCACATGTGGGGGATCTTTTCAGCGAGTGTTAGACAAGAAATTAGGAGAGAGAAAATTATCTTGGAGAGCAAATAAATCATTGTAAGACTTTGTAAACAGTTTTAATTTTGATATTCAATAAAGAAAACTCTATTATGATCACTTGATTTGTCTTAGTTATATGGGGATGTGGGTGTAATATTTCTTGCAACTACAAGAAATTTTCAAAAAAAAAAAAATGGCTAGGAAAATTTACCGCATATCAAGTAGGTTTGTAATGCAGAATCTCGAATGCCAATAAGTGGTTTGCATTCTCGTTTTCTTTACAAGTCTCACTGGTAAATAGACCGGATAAAACACCATATGCATTTGGAAATATACGGCATTATCATGAGTTATATGGTCCCATAACATTTCCGGGCACCACAACAAAAAGTGGGCAACCAACTTGCAACTTGCCGAACATTTTGTTGGTGAGTACCATACAGTCTTCAGCCTTTAGCTTCGTCATGCTTTTAGTCAGTCCAACCTAAAGTGTGTAACACATTAATACTGAAATGGAAACAGGGGGCTGAAATTGAAAACAATTTGCTGAAAATGTGTTTAGACTGAAAAAACAAATAGAACAATTATTGATCTGGACATAAAAATGATGAACGGATAAGCCATATATATATATATATATATCTGTGGGAGAGCGAATCAAGGAAATGAAACAATGGGCTGGCTGCACACGATCAAATTCCACTTCTCCTCTTTAAAATACTGCAAGTACAAGGGGATAAACAACATATGGAAGAAATTTTGTCATAACAGCACCAGTGGGTCAAGTATGTTTGACCAAATGAACAACATGCTTGACTTGTTCCGACCAAGGGGTTGCTGTAAAATGTTGGTTCAAGTCAAATTCAATGTACAGATCAGTTTTTTTATGCACAGAATCGAATTCGCATCATCAGTCAAAACCGGTGCATATGGTAAAATCTTTGCATTGTCTTGAATTTGAAACTTGTAAATGTCGTGCTCCTATACGTTTCTTTGAGTTGAATTGACATTTTTACGAGATTTTTTTTTTCCTGTATTTTCTAGTTTAAAATCCTAACTCCGCCACTGTTCCTACTTTATTGACCCAGTGTTTTGTAATTTTGTGACCGGATTTTTCCTTAACATTACCATCCGTGACAACCATAGATGGAGGATGTTTAATTTCCAATCGGGGTGAAAACCCATTTTTTTATATGCTGTTAGGCCCCTTCCTATGGGTGTGACAAATCAATAGATTTGTCACTTAAGCACCCACTATGGAGGGGGCAAAGTGGCAAATTTGCCACTTTGCCAGTCCAGGTGGAGTTTCTACCTTCCGGTCGAGACTAGACCGGTAGGTGTAATTTAAGCCGGTAGGTGTACACAACACCTTTACCGGTTTAGGTAACACCGGCAGGTGATTTTTACACCGCTAATTAAAATCTGATCCAACGGTTATTATTCTCCCCCCTATAAATACCACATTCCTCTACCATTTTAACTCACTCCTTCTCTTCTCTACTCTTCACATTTGTTAATCTAAAACAAATTAAGTGCATCTAACTCTTTCATTCACTCGTATTGTATAATTTCTTTAATATGTCTCAATCAAATACTCAATCTAAACAACAAAAGAAGAAGATTAGGGGTCCAAAATTTACCATAATCGAAGATGAAGCCATTTGCAGAAACTATGTGTTCTTTACACAAGATAGTACGGATGGTGCCAATCAACAATCTACCAAGTTGTGGGATAACATATTTGCTAACTTTCGTCAAGAAACTATGAACATCAACGATCGTGATGCAAATGGATTGTCCGGTCGTTTTATTGCAATCAACGCCCAAGTTGCGTTGTATGTCGCTGCTATAATGCAAGCTGCTCGTGGTCGAGAGAGCGGTCTTGTCGATGTTGATGTCGAACGAAAGTGTCGCACTGATTGGCACCATAAAAATGGGAACAATTTTAGTTTCGAAAGTTGTTATCATATTTTGAAAGTGTTGCCTAAATATAATCCAGAAGTGTTAGCAAACATGTAGAATATACCTGCAAGTTCACCATACATACATGCAAGTTCACCATACACTTCTTCACCTTCGACGCCCAATTCACAACCATCTCAATTTTCAGATAATCCATTCTCTTCACCGGAAAATACCAGAAACAACAATTCCAACCTGAATGTCAATACCGCAATTAAGAGAAAATTATTAGGAAGAAATCATGCAAGATCAGCGAGAAAAGCTTCCCAAGAAGGAGGAGAAGCAAGTGAAGGAGGTAGTAGTACTATTGAATCTTTGATAGAGCATCAGAAGCTCGTCGAAAAACAAATAGTTGTAGACCGCCAGTTCTTGACTAAGGAGATGAAAAAACATCGACAAACTCAAGAAAAATTTGTTTCAGACTATGACAAGAATAAGATTCTAAATGCAAAAACCGAAAAAATGAATACCAGACAATTAATGGTATGGGAGATGGAGATGGACAGGTTAGCAGAGGAATTGGAAGAAAAAAGAAACAAGATAAACATGGAAAAACAATTTGGAGTTCAAGCCGAAGATGAGGATGGCGAAGACGGCGATGAAGTAGTGCCACTTAATTAATTAATGTAGTGCCACTTAATTAATTTCAATGAAGACAATTGATGATATTGGATATGTTAATTTTAATGAATTGTTCTACTTTTTTCATTACATTAAAACTTTTACTTGACAACGTCCAAGAAATCATTGTTAAAAACTTTTAAGGCTAACATCCCATACGAGTTACTAAAAACTCCTTAAGAATTCGGTATTGCGCTTCGTATTCGAAATCTTTTCGTTTCCATCTTCGCCACTCGTCTCGAGTTCGAATCCCCAATTCAGCATTGGTCTCACCTTTAAGACGGTATCGAGTGACAATCATTTTCATAGCTATAAAATCCACAAGCTCTTTTTTGATATTCATGAATCGGCAAAACAAATAAGCACAATCCCGGTTATGAGGATTACCTGTCTCTGTGCAGAAGGCATCATGAATTTTACCCAAATAACTCATACTAGGTAAACCACTCATCCGTCGTTCTTCACCTTTCTTCGGATAGTATATTACATAGTTTCTACAAAGAGATAAATCTTCATCTTCAGTGAAGCTAGGATCAGGCATAATTTAGAGAAAGAAATCAGAGAAAGAATTTGTAGAAATCAAAGAAAAAATTTGTAGAGAAGTGATGTGAGTTTGAACGGATTTAGTGTGGGGATATATAAAGGAATGATAGCGGTTGAGTCTAGACCGGTAGAGATTGAGTCTAGACCGGTTGAGATTGAGACTAGACCGGTACTTTAATAATAATAAACTTAAACAATAATAAATTTTATTAGTAAATGATTTTAATTAATGAAACAATAATAAATAAACCAAAATAAATGAAACAACACTACTCAATTCGTCCCCATCTCTTCCAAACTCACCTACGATTTGCTCGAGATCTTCCCTTAACCTGTTATACAAAGGTCTATTCTCAATATGACTGGTCATTTGCGCATAGTTCCTTGCAGGTAGTCCTCTTGCTGGTATAATTTCAGGCCTTAAGTCTTCATCTTGATGGTTAGTCCAATTCTTATTACGACGAGTCTCCTGGATAACCATGTTATGCATAATGATGCAAGTCAGCATAGTCTTATGCATTTCACGAGTACTTAGACCACGATAAGGCCCACAAATGATTGCGAACTTCCTTTTCAGAATTCCAAAAGCTCGTTCGACATCCTTTCTCAGATTCATTTGTTTACTATTGAAATACGAGTATGAACGACCCATTTCACCGGCAGGTGGCTGATGATAACATTGAACTAAAGTTGACCATTTTGGATAAATTCCATCTGCAAGATAATAACCATGAGTGTAGTGATTCCCGTTGATAGCAAAGTTTACTTGAGGAGAAATGCCATACTTTAAATCTTCAAACAAAGGAGATTTGGGTAAAACATTAATATCGTTTTGAGATCCCGGGAGACCAAAAAAATCATGCCATATCCAACAATCATAAGATGCCGCAGCCTCAAGGATCACCGTTGGTTTTGCGTAATGACCTTTATACTGACCAGCCCAATAGGTAGGGCATCCGGTCCATACCCAATGCATGCAGTCAAGACTACCCAGCATTCCGGGAAATCCCCTTTCCTGATTTTGCTTTAATATTTCTCTAACATCTACATCAGTTGGTTTTCGTAAATAGGTAGGACCAAAATGATTAATTATTGTTTCGCAAAAAAACGCAAGATACTTGTATGCAGTTGTTTTGCCAATGCGAAGGTACTCATCATTAGAATCTGGAGGTCTTCCATATCCTAAAATCCTCAAAGCCGAAGTAACCTTTTGTTCAGGGCTATGACCCCTAATATTAAGTGCATCATACTGATAATTAAATTGAGGTTCTACCTGACAAAGCTCACCAATAATCTTTAGCACCAAATTTCTGGGCATGCGGAATCGACCTTGGAAATTTTCATCAGAGAACACACAGTCCGAAAGAAAATAATCGTGCATCAGCTTCTCGTGCCATTCGTCCCGACCAGGGTACGTATATCTTCTTGTGAACACTTCTCTTGGCTCCAGATCTCTAGGTATTTGCCCCAATGAATCAAGATGCATCAAGGTGTTGGTTAGTTCTTTATCTTCATCTGACTCATCATCAATTTGTTTCAATGCCTGCACGAATAATCGTTGTTGTTCTTCAAATCGATCCATATGAATACGCACTTCTTCATCAGAAGAATCTATATCTATTGAGGTGGAGAAAAAATATTAAACAGATGATTAAGGTACAAAAGAGTGAGTACAGATAGAGTTAATGAGAAAATGAGGTGTGATTAGGTTTCACTAAATGAGGGGAATTTATAGATAAACGTTAAGGAAATGGTCGTTACTAAAATAAACATTGATTAAAAGACCGACCGGTTGTCAAAAGACCGCTACCGGTTTAACCGCGACCGATGACGGTCTTTATAACACCGGCCGGTGTTATATCTACCTACCGGTTTACACTCGACCGGTTATATTTTCTCCCATAGTGGCGCGGCAAGTTTGCCAGTTCAGCTGGCATGGCATAATAACATTTTTGGTAGTTACCATAGGAAGGGGACTTAAGCTACTTGCTCAAATCATGACATTTTATGTTTTCGGGAAATATCATGATAAAAAGTAAAAAAAATCAGCAACGGCAAATAGGTACGGTCGATCGGTCATGTAATCTATCATTTATCCGTTTTACAGTGAGAATCTAATTGTTGGCAGAGACACACATGGCCAGATGGAGACATGCACGTGCCACATTATGGCCTGAAACTCTGGAAGTAACAGGGGGCCGGCACATAGTTTAAGACAAAAAATCAGTGAGTGAGTCCCCCACCGCGCACCCATAACACTAAAGTGTAGGTGGTGGGGGTGCAAATAAAGGAATGCTCACATTTTTTTTGTGAATAAGTTACAAAAAGTGGATAAGGTTTGCAGTGACCACCACTACAGGTGCTTATTCAGCAGTGTAGTTGAGTACAGGGCAACAGTACTACAGAGAAGATGCTATCACAGACAGAGTAAATGACAAGAAAATGTGAGCCTAGTTTGGCAATACCTAACCCTCTGTTTCTACCTTAAGAAGATCTTGCATAAGATTTGGAGTATATGTGTGATGACAAATTTCTTTCAAAGCCCACTGAGTGAGGTCCATATCTAAACTTGGCAGGTTTTTTTTTTTTCTTTCCCTTGTGTTTCGTGTTATTGATGAATTTCGAACTCAGGTCATATAAAAATTGGCAAGTTGTATTGTTTTTGTCGGAACGATATTTGTAGTTTCCGGTCATTATATTATACTCCTCATTTGCCAAGCATTTGGGATCCATAAATCATTTGGAGTGCAAAAATTATCATATTTAGCCGGTGGCCAAATAGCACAGAAGCTGACTGTCGTGCGTGGACATGTTTTTGTGTTCATCTCTAAGTTCTAAGTCATGTTATTTTGGAGTATCTTGCTATATCTAGAATATTGGATTATGCCTCTGGCAAGCAACAAGGGAATGCGTGTCATGCAGATCCGTTTCTGCATTATTAAACTAGAGATCATGTTATAGATTGTAGTTTGATACTTTTATTGCAGTTTTTTCTTACTGCATAGGGCACATGCTGATGGTATCTAATGCATGTACCCCCTTTAAGATGTTCTTTGTCGACTGTCGGGGTTTAGACAACTGTAGGGTTTGAAAGCAGACCACACCAAAGCTTGCATTATACACCAACAAATTAAGATGGAGTCTGTTGGTTACTTCATAAAAGAGATTCAAGTTTCATCGAAAAATAAACAATGAGCAGGTGAAAGAAAAGTTGATGCTGACTTGTATTTTCTTGTCGATGTCACGGTAATACTGTAATGACGTTGTTGGATGATATCAGTGATCCAAACTCGTCGGAACCAATTTTTTTATCGATCAGAAGAAAGAAAAAAAAAAGAGGTGTACTTCGTTATCATTTTATATCCAAAATGAAATCCAAGATACATATGTTACGCATAATGGACTTCAAACGCGGTGTTGTTCTGGATTTTTTTTTCTTCTGAATACTGATGAATTTTGAATTCACGCCTTTAAAAATTAACTTGTCAAGTATCTAATCTACTCTTTTTACATGTTGTTTGTCTAATGACAAATTAAGGGTTGCAAAGCAGACTACGACAAAGCTGTCATATCAATTAAGGGTAAGGAACTGACAGCTAGCACATGTGGGGATAAAAAGAAGTAGATGCAGAACGCCGACTAAGGGGATCGAACCCTTGACCACGGGATTAAAAGTCACGCGCTCTACCACTGAGCTAAGTCGGCTTTGATTATATATGTAAATTTTGTACTATTTAAACTCGGTATCCAGGATGTTTTTATTGTTTTTGGATAAATATTTATTTTTGAAGCAACGTTCGTATGATCACCAACGGCTTTACTACAGTATTATAAATAACGAACTTTTCTTCATTTCAAGCAAGTTCGGTTAGGATTTATTTATTTTTTGTGAAACAACGGAACTGTTCTTCATTTCCAGCAAGTCCGACAAAGTTTTTCCACAAAATTCCTAATCGAACTTAACTTCCATTTTCAACCTATTTTAATGACTACTACTCAAAATTTGCAATTAAAAACGAATTAGAAGTAATGGGTTTGTGGGAAAGTACTTATGCACGAGTTTGTTTACAAAAAATTGATTAATCGACGATAAAAATTCAATGATTAGATATGATCATGTTTAGATGATCATAAATTGATGAAGAAGAGAAGAAGAACAATTGTAGAATAGAGGAAGAAGAAGTGGTATAGTTATAATTTTAATTAGGATAAAGGGTAAACTAGTCATCTCCACCTTTTAAGACACCCCTCATAACTATAGGGCAGGTGGCCTAATCAAACCATGGTCCCAAAAAAAAAACCAGTGGTGCCCAAAAAATCCTTCATTATAAAGGAATCTTCCAGAAGCCCAGAATGTGTGGAAGCTCGTGACTCGGGGTGTGCATAAAATCCGGAACCGTCCGCAAAATTGAGGGTGAAAACCAATCCGCAAGAATCTATGGGTCGGACACGGGTGAGTTTTCAAATCCGCAAGGTTTAGCGGTTTAGTTGCGCTTGGTTTTGTAAATCCGCGGATTCACCCGCACCGTAGGTTATAAAAAAAAAAAAACCCAGTTAAATAAAGCCCGCAAAACAAAGCTTGTGAGCTTCCAACCATGTATTCTGCTATTTAACCTAACGGAGTTTGCTTTGAAATGAAACAAACTGAAGTTCCCCTTCGCTCAATTTCATGTTAGTTTCAGTCCAAATATCTTTTGATTTTTTTGAATGGTGTTCAAATCTACATTATGGAATTCTCCTTTCGGCTTATTAGTCCCTAAATATTGATTCTACTCCAAATCAGTTACTTTGTTTTTCATTATTATGCACGCAAGTTTTTTGATGAAATGCATAGCATAGCATGTCCAAAATTCTCTCATCGGTTTTGTTTGTTTACATTTTTTTCTTTTGACTAAATCCGCGGTTAAACCTCATCCGATCCGTATTACCCGTTGATCCGCGGATGTGAATTCCGCGGGTGATTGGGCCGGTCACGGTTGAATTTTCCAAATCCGCAACTTTGACGGTTTGGTTGCGGGTGACCCCTAATCCATAACCGTCCGTTACACACCCCTCCTCGTGACATTTTTTTTGAAACGCATAGGGATAAAATGTAATGAAAGGAAAAGAAAGGAAAAAACTAAAAAGCAACAGCTTGAGCCCACGCAACAGGCCCACAATATTTCTACACCCCAGCTAATCTAAGAAGGCAGTTTTTGGGCATACCAAAAACATTTTGGGCATACAAATTTTTTTTTCCACCCAGGGTGGAAAAATAAGGGGTAGTGTAATTACTTATATATCCTCAAACAATTTAAATTATTAATGTCCTTACCCTTAATGGTTAGGTTCGGCTTGTACGATAATCATAATATGTGCCGAACATTTTTAGATGCTCTAAAGAAAAATTAATGGTTAGGTTCGGCTTGTACGATAATCATAATATCTGCCGAACCTAGTGCATTTATAAGATTCGGCTCACAATTAAGTTGTGTTTTTAGCCGAACTGTTCTTCACAAAATCTTCCTGTAAGTGTATATAAACAATTCGTCTTGAAATTTCATGCAATTTCAAGCCGAACCTAGTCACAGAAAGAGATACGTAGGGGTTCGGCGTATTCGATAATCATAATATGTGCCGAACCAATACTAAATTATTAACCCAGGAATGTACATGATCAGGTTCGGCTTATATTCTACTTATTCAAATAGCCGAACAATGTGTTTCCAAGAGGTTCGGCGCTTACGAATTTCTAAATATAAGTCGAACCCTAAACATTTTTTCTTCCGAGACAGTTCGGTGTAGGGTTGGCTTATTTGGACAATTCAAAACGTAGAACTAGGTAGGTTCGGCTCTTAATCAACACTTCCAAGCCTAGCCGAACTGTTCATCCAAACTCGCCGAACCTTAGTGAAAAAACACAAACTTTTGATGATTTTAACATATAAAAGCGAGATTAAACATAAGATATGTTGGAAAAAAATCAACATTCTGAAGATCAAAAACAGGAAAAAATCGTATAGTGGCAAGTAATCTTAAAACTAATCACTAATCAGATTTATTTTACCTAATCATTACTATTAACACTAATCCTAAAAGGGCATATTTGCCATTACCAAAAAAATTTGGTTAAGGGGCTTCTAATATTGCTATTTACACTCCTATTTTGTCTTACTTGGTATGCCCAAAATGTTTTTGGTATACCCAAAAACTGCCTTCTAATCTAAACCAATTATGAAATAATATGAATTGATCCCCATTGAAATATTAGCCTTTTGATTTCATTGATTAAGCATGTCTTTGTCCATCCCTAGAGATTGTGCAACCTAGAATCAGATGGCCCTGTAGTTTCATATCCGACTATGGCAGAGATAACAATCTGTACTTGTAATGTTACACACCCACTTTTAAACAGATTGTCCACACTGACACTGGGGATGGCATTTTTAACCACAATCACAAACCAAACAAAAATATGGTCCGTCAGCGGGATATGTTTCCTCAAGAAGTTCTTGAGAATGCATGGAAGCTTCTCTCATGCAAGTCTCCTCCAAACATGATAGGAAGCTTGTGACATTGACAATGCATGATGCATTTTGCAATTTATGCATGCTCGGAAGCTAGAAATTCAGCCTAAATGAATGTAACTTGAAGTGAAATCAAACCTTCAGTGGATGCACAACAAATTTTCTTCAGAATTCGCAGAAAAATAAAAATACTGAATAATTTTATTACGATGTTCAATTGACAAATAAATAGCTAGGTTACATCACTCGATCTCTCTTTCTGTTACTCCCTACAACAAGTACCTTCCCTAACCTTTCTCGTTGCCTAATGTAATGCAAAAGTTTGTAGGTGTGCTTCAAAATCAATCTTACACCCACCAATGTTCATGTAAACGCCTTCACCGGAGAAGAAGAAACAATTTGTGCATGCAGTATATATCAGGTACACATTTACAAAGAAGATCCGTACCCACTTTTGTGCGATTTTTGCCATTTCCATGCTGTCTGCAAACTCTCTTGAAGATCAGTATGTTGCGCACTCCAGTTTAACTCGCGTAATATCTTGGATGGATCACTGTACACTTCAGCATAATCTCCTGGACGGCGATCAAGAAATTCAACTTGGATGTTTACACCAGTTGCCTTCTTACATGCCTCCACAAACTCCTTCACTGATTTACCTCTTCCTGTTCCGACATTGTATATTCCAACTTTACTAGGCTTCGCTTTTGCAAGGGCTTTCACATGAGCGTCAACAAGATCCGTCACGTCAATGTAATCTCTGACGCAAGTGCCGTCAGGTGTCTTATAGTCTGTTCCTTTAACCTATATCAGCAAGAACAACATTACATTTCATTTTTTTTCTTTCAGATTTGTATATGCTTTCTTAAAAAACAAGGTCAAAGGCAACGCAAATACACGATTAAGCATACCTTTAAACCAGGTATAATCCCCAGAGCAGCATCAAAACAAGCACCGGATATCCTGCCTTGTTCACGCAGTTCCGGTCTGGGAGCTTCCCCTAATCTTCCTTCTGGGTCCGATCCAATCACATTGAAGTACCTTAATATCATTACTGCCATGTCTGAATTCTTCGAGAAATCTAAGATGATATCTTCTGCCATCTTCTTGGCTTTTCCATAAGGGTTAATTGGGACCTGAATTTAGCACACATGGATGATCAGTTTCCGCACAAGAAATCACGGCACAAACGAATGCCAATTTTGGTTTACACTTTCTTACCTGAGGAGTTAGTTCTGTAATTGGCATCTTATCAGGTTCTCCATATGTTGCACATGTACTGGAATAGATTAACGTCTTTACGTTATGGGCCGCCATTGCCTCCAGTAGTAACAGGGTGTTAGCTGTAATGTTATGGTAGTACCTACAATAACGCGAAAGAGTCCATTTTAGGCATAAGTTACTTTCTGTTTCTTTCTTTGGACATCCGATTTGAAGCTGAAAAGGAAATGTAAGGATTTCATTTAGAGCCAATACCTCAGAGGTTCAAGTGTGCTTTCACCCACGTAAGCAACAGCAGCGAAATGCATGACTGCATCAAATGCATTGTCAGAAAATATTTTGTTCACAGTTTTCGCGTCCCCCAAATCAGCATAGATGAACTGGAGTCGTCCGGGTTCCGGAAATTGCTTCTGGAGCACTTTAACAGCGCCAAGGTTTCCTCTTGATAAGTTGTCCTGTTGACATGGATTAACCCCCAACAACTTATGTTAAAAATATTGGCCATTTGAGTGTTCAAAGAGGCAAATGATTTCGCTTGAATTCATGAGATACCAGTATTGTGACACGATAAGAGTCTGTCAGAAGCCGAAGCGAAGCATGTGAACCAATGTAACCAGCCCCTCCTGTTACTAAGATGTGTGTTACCCCCGCCTCATGACGAGAGAACTGGAAATGGAATCGTGGTCACACATTAATAGAAAGAAAAAAGATAAACCAATATCAAATGAACAAATGAACTAAATTATCAACTAGCAAATCAATCTTGGGCAAAAAATTATAACCGCAAGAAGATGTACTTAATGTAAACTTAAAGGGTATATAATCTCACAAATAGCAATAGTCTCTTGATTATATTGGTGTAAATCAAGCCAATCCATCACCACATGGAGTTCGGATAGACTAATCCTAGCTAACCAAATATTGGCATAATTAAAATATGGGCTTACCCAAACACTTCTTCAATAACAGTTTTAAATTCAAGTTGGTGAGCAAACATGGCACACCTTGTCAATAATGTTGTCACTGGTCATTTTAATAGTATTACTGAAATTTTCTAATGATGCGGATAAGAGGATTAATGGTGTTGTAGTGCAAATATCTTAATGCAAAATGGAACAATAGTTGCATGTTCAATAATTTAGGACAGTGTAGCAAAGGAATATATTACGGTCAACATGGATGACAAGATAAGATAATTTGAAAATTGGGTGCAACTTTCTCAACACTACATGGTATACTAAGGCTGCTACACTACATGATACATGTAATTCTCCGTGAAATTTGATAACCTCTTTAATAACCTTGCATTATATGAATATAGACTGTGTAGCCATGATAAGGGAGGTTTCCTAGCAAACCCGTAATGTCAAAATGCCATATTTGACGATTTCAAGGTTTTTTTTTTCTTTCTTTTCTTTTCGTCTTTTTTGACAATTTGGAGTATACTATTCTTATCTCCTGAACCACAATAATCTAAATGATCCAAAATAGAAGTGCAAATTCGAAATACCATTGAATCGACACTTTATCAGCCAAGCATAAAAAAACAAAGACTTACGATGCTTGAATTGTAACTGGACGATTGTCTTAAGACAATGACGCATACAACCGTGAGAATAACGGCAAACAGAACTTTCCCAGCTAAACTACTCCTTTGTCTTGACTCGGCAAAATCCATCCCTGCATCAGCAAAACAAGAAAAATCAAACAAGGAACGCGTCAATCTCATTGAATTCAATTATTTGGGACGAAATTAAGAAAATATCCTAATGACTAATTCAAAAATGCAGATGGGTCTACAGTAGAATGTAATATACCTGATCTTGGAAGAGGTCTGTTTCTGGTAATACCTAGCATATTTTATGTACTAAATCACTAATCCGATTCAACAACTCACATTCACTCGGCATAACCTATGCACACAAGAATAAAAAAACAACAGCATAAGAGAACAAGAATTATAAGACAAAACAGTACAGTAGGATAATTAATATTCTTCTTATTATCACAACCGAAACAACAAGAACAAAGATCTAATATTCTTCTTCTTCTTGTAACCTCAAATTCAATTCATGTAACGTTTTCTACCTGTTCTAACGTAACGTCTATAACCTCACACGTTATTTATTTTTTATACAAAGATGGGATGATCTTGATGATGATGATCAAATAAGATCATATATAACAAAGAACGAGTCTTAGGAATTGTATTTAAGACTGAATTATGTGTGAAGAAAAGTGATGATCGGGAAACAAAGAATAGAGTAAAACACAAAAAGTGATAGGAGTAGAACAGAAAAAGAAGGAAAGAATTGCCTTACTTGTGATTGATGAAGTTGACCCGTTGATATTAAAAAAAAAAAACTTATGAATGAAGATTTGATGATGAGATTGATTTGGGAGAAGAGTGAATTTGGACCAAGTTAAGTCCTAAACTTATGCATCATACGAAGAGAGAGGATGAAAAATCTTATGCATATCTATTCATGTTGTTAATGTGGGATGAGCCCTGAATATCAGGGAGGGACACCTTTTTTTTTCTAATCCTTCAACAGTTATCGTTTGTGTAACTCCTCCTCCTGTTTAATATTCTCGTTTTGAATAATTACGTCTTTGAATATTCTTCCTAAATTAATCAAAGGACGACTTTTATCTGAGGCGGGACCCACACGAGCCAGAGTGTCAATACCAACCGGGTCCACAAAGAGCCCATAAAACAAAAAACAAAAAAAAGGAAAGCATTTCATTTCGCCGACTAAGGGGATCGAACCCTTGACCACGGGATTAAAAGTCACGCGCTCTACCACTGAGCTAAGTCGGCTGTTTGGCAAACGTTACAAAAGTGAACCCTCAAAACCTAGTTCAGCTCTAGATAAAAACAACAAAATTGATTCTCCCATGGTCCTAGAGCTGTCAACGGGGCAAGCTAGGGTCAACCCGGACCTAGCTTGTCAACCCGTTTACAAGCTAGGGTCAATCCTAGTCCTATTCATCTACAAGCCCAAAATCCCAACCCTAGCTTGCCCGCGGGTTGGCTTGGTGGGTCACGGGTTGTCTTGTTAGTTATCATAACAACCAAAAAAAATGTTGAAAGTTAAAAAAAAAAAAAATGTTTAAAATTACGCTGTTAGGGAGGATTGAACCTAGCTCAACTAGGTGTTCACTTAGCATAACAACCACTAGACTACAAATGAACACATCTCTATTAGCTAAAATCTTTAAAATAGATAATCTTAATGAAGATGACGGGTTGGCTTGTGGCTTGCGGGTTGACCCTAGCTTGGCTTGTTTTCTACTAGGGCTAGATATGCTAACCCTAGCCCGGCTTGTTTAGCCAACGGGACAAGCCGAGCCGGGTTGAAACAAGCCAAGCTATGTCCAACCCGCAAGCCGGGTTGAAAATTGACAGCTCTAGTCCTGTTTATCATTTTTTTTTAATATTATTTGACCTGTTTTTAGGTTAAAATGAAGAAAAAAAACAGATGTAGTATTCCACGAAATAATAACTCAAGAATACCAAACGTTAAGCTCAACACAATCTAAACAATATATGAAAATAACAAAAGCAAAAGCAAGGAACAAAAGATACAAAATATTAAGTAAGCATCTTAATTTGACTTAAAGAACTCAGGTATGCACTTCGATCCCTAGCATATCATATCATATCCATTGGCTGCGAAAACTATCCCCCACCAAAGATATAGTTTTCGCAGCCGATTTATCGCCACGTCTCCAATTGGGGTTTTGATTTCAGAGTTTTTTAATAGGTGGTGTAGAGATTGTGGAAACAATTATGCCAAATGATAATCTGGATGTCATATCAACAAGAACGCCAACATGTTTCCAGTCAAGGTTGAAGATGTCATCCAGAAAGTGATTAATTTTGCGGGAGCATGACCGGAGGAATTACAAACAGTATGCCCCTTCACAAACCAAAACACAATGTCAGACACTGAAAATTCTTGAGGGACCAAAACTAGTCGCTTATCTGAAAGATGATACACCAAATTACTGATCATAATTACTGGAAGAACACGGTAAAAAGCACTGATCATAATTACTGGAAGAACACGGTAAAAAGCACCAAACCTGATTGTTCAACTGCATAAGAACACTAGGAGATCATGGAAGGAAAAAAAGGCATGGAAATCAAAAAAAGAAAAAGAAAAAGTCACGCGCTCTACCACTGAGCTAAGTCGGCGTTGGCGTTCACTAGTGGTGAGAAGCGAGTAACTCCAGTTTTGTAATCTGTAGCCGTAGAGAAAACAAGCAACAAATTGTGACAACTGACAAACATGATTGATCAGCAGTAAAGGACAGTCCACTGACATACGAGAAGAGTGAACCGCAAAAGCCATATATGAAGCAAGCAGTTAGAGATACTGAACTGAGCAACTCCAGAACTATGTGACACATCCGCCTTTTCTACCTTATTCCCGAGTTTTCTGCAGTTAAACAAGATCAATTGTTTAGAAAACCCAATACAGTAGCACTCTCCACACAGATATACTTGACAAATCATCTTCGCGAGTTAAGGCCTTTAGTTTCTCAAGGAATACAGGCTTGAATTCAAGGATCAGAACAGAAATCGATTTTGATAAACACATACTACCTCATGTGTCGTAAGCATATCCATAAGAAAAGCAAAATTCAAAATGATTGTCAGAATTGCTTTCTGTATCTTCAAGTAGACTCGGAAAACTTCATATCAAATTATGAAGGCTACAACCAATTATGCATATCATAGAGTTATGCATATCAAACTGTAACACAGGGACTCAAATTCCAAATATGAATGGTACACGGTGATGGCATTCTTGTACAAATACATCTACACTAGAATTTCGGAACATCAACTGAAAATGGAAATGGAAACAATCTGATAACGTGTAGCCATAAAAAGATGCAAGCAGCCAGAGATAGTAGTCATTTGTAAGGCAACAAGGGAAACAGATTCTGAATTACTCCAGAACTGATAAGCAAACAAGAAGAGCAGAGCTGGGGAGGGATACATTATAAAACCAATGAAATAGAGTCCTGAATGGCTCCAGAACTATGTGACACGGGCAGACCCGCCTTCTTGTACCTTCTTCGCCTCCAAAACATTTCCCATATGCACTTTAATTTTGCACACCATAGGCATAGTACCAGGTGCACCTTTCCCACTCTCGAATTTCCTGCAATGAAATGAGAACCATTGTTTAGGATACCCAATCACACTCGCCAAACAGATGTACTTGAGAAATGAGAATAACAAACCACCTAAGCTTTGCGAGGTAGGTATAAGGCCTTTATTTTCGCATGGAGTACAGGCTTGAATTTAAAGATGAGAATAGAAATCTTTCGTCATGAGAGATTTTGGAACCATGATAAGCACTGGAATTTACATACTAGCTCATGTATCCTAAGCATATCCATAGGAACAGTAAATTCACAATGATTGTCAGAATTGCTTTCGGTATACTCAGAAAACTGCATACCAGAGCAACTTGATTAGTTCAGTAATGTATGAGCACCCTTGTCAAAGTTGTGATACAAGGGTACATCCTGATGAGTAACAAGGACACACAAAAGTTTATGAATACGGCACTGAGCTATGATGCTTTCTGATTTCTTAAATACACAAGAATGAATAGTGCAGTACAAAGGTAAACCATGTAATGCCAGTAGACAACACTCTAAACATGGGAACACTTGGTCACTCGACAAAAAAACTTAAGAGACAGAGATGTTTCTACGCCAGTAATGAGAACAGCAGGTATTACTAATTCTGAATCATCAATCCAATTGGAGATACTCGCAAGACCTTTGAAGGTACCTCGGACCTTTATATGTCCAAGATAACTATCCTATTTAGGATTATGGAAACAAATGTTAACCATACCTGACCTGTACCAACGCTCCCCGAATGAGCGCAGAGATGAAACACGTGGAACCCACTTTTCCAAGCTACCCTGTGTGGTGTTTTGGTTTGCATCCCTTTGTTGAAACAAAAGAAAAGCTTAATCTTGAATCAAACTGATAAGGAATACCAAATCCCAAACAGGGAAAACTCCTCCACAGCTCAGCCATTCTCTTTCCAAGCTTGAAAGAAATGAGATTAGCAACTTATGTCAGGCTACAACAAATTATGCATATCATTAAGAGCTGTTAAAAACGCAGAGGGTAAATGGAACGAGAAATATCATTGCCGTGGGCTACAATAGCCAAACCTTCAATACCGTAACTGATAGCTGGTTATGGCATGTAATTTCATCACCAGGCCAGCAATGATTCAATAACTCATAATACTATGGGTCAAAAAGATACCGTTTTATTCAATGGAAACAATCTTTACTGAAGAATGAGGCGTCGGATACAACATACAAGGCAAGAGGCGTCGAATTCAACATACGAATGGTACATGGTGATGGTATTGTTGTACAAACACATCTACAGTAGAATTCTGGAAAAACAAATGAAAATGAAAATTGCAAAAATCACTACTATAAAGCATCATCTAGTGACCCTCCATTGCTGAAACTAAAGGATTCGGAAAGAAGAAAAGAAAGCGAACCTCCTGACACTTCAGATGGTACTGGAGGGAACTCAGAAAACCCATAGAAATTGCATGCATCAAAGTTCATCGGAGAGTAGGAACTTGAGGGACCATCCTCGCTGTTTTTTGAATCCAGAACATTCTGGATATCAATTCCACTAGAAGCACCTGGGCTGAAGTTGAATCCAGTACTTCCAGCCTTCGCTTTGAGTTCATTGCTTTCACCTCCATCTGATACTGATCCTATAGTTTCGTCAGAAGGATGGACAGGAGTATGTCCTAGGAAGAGAGCAACATGCCCAAAAAGCTTGTCTTTTCTCGAGAATGTCGTACCACATGAACAAAGCCATTTGTCACGACCACAATGTTTTTCATGAGTTTTGAGATCAGCCATGACAGAAAACCTCTTGGTGTTGCATCTGCTGCAGATGTGACTTTTGTCACAATGGGTTCGCTTGTAGTGATTCTTCACACACAGAATGGTCTTCAAGGGCTGGAATTTTTTGTGTTCCTTGTTCCTTTTGCAACCGGCAAAAGGACACGAGTACCTTCTTAAAACAATTGGCTCCATGGTCAAATCCTTGGCTGGTTTCGCAAGTGCAGCTGCAGTCTTGTACTGATCCCCATGACCTCGCATATGCATCCTCAGATTAGCATCTCTCTTAAACCCTTTCCCACATATCAAACAGAAGTGCGTATGCGGTGCTAGTATTTCCTCTTTTTCTAGCTGCAAGACTTCATATGAGCCATGAGGAAGATGCTCTCCTTCTCCAACATCTTCTTCTTCTTCCTTAAACTCATGTTCTTCAATTGCCGCGATGGTCGGATTACACTTACCCACATACTTCTGCTCCATTGCATTATTAACCATCCCTCCAATCTCCAAATGTTTAACAACATTCTTTTGCTCCACTGCATCATTTGCCATTGAGTGGCTAGTTCTTAGCGACGGTAAAAGACCCCCCGCTGTCGAGATCAATTGAACAATGATAGACGTTAAGTCGGCGGACACAAGCTGCTGTTGTTGAGCTACCAGTTCATTCGATCGATCCGAAACGCAATCTTCTTGCTCAACAATCAAATGCACCATACTTTGGAGTTGATGGATCTTATGCTCTAGGAAAGACAAGTTGGACAGAATCGCTTGCGGATCCCAATCTGGAAGCTTTGTAGCAGCAGCATCTCCAACCATCTCTTTATCACACTCCTGATGCCCTAGTGGTTCATCTTCAAAATCCATTTTTCTCAATTTCTTATCCAAAGCAATCAAATCCAAAATATCATCAACAGATTCTCAACTGCAAAATCCAAATAAAACTATTCAAGAACACAAGTAACATTCATCAAACAAACAAAGAATTCATGCCTTGGAAATCAAATCACTTAATGAAATACAGAAATCTGAATCAACCCCAAATCCAAGGATCAAATGATTCAAAGGGGTGTTCATGTTTAGTGAAAATATGGGATGCTTAACCTCAAAATTAGTCAAATCCTTCCTAGTAAACAAAAAGATTGAATCTTTTCCAACTTCATTCATATTTCATCTTTTTGCTACCCCAAATTAAACAGAAAAAATATCAAAATCAAAATCAAACCCATTTCAATCAAAGTAAACCACTATTAGCTTGTTTATTTTGATGGGATCATCCATTCATTCATCTAAACAATAAGTAAAATTACCAGATATTTGAGCAGCTGCCGGTGATTTGTCGGCTCTGAATTAGTAGTAGTAGTGGTGGTGTATCTTCTTCTTCTTCTTCTTGTTTTTTTCAAAGTGTTATTGGACAAGGAAGTCAATCAGCTTTCTTTCTCAGTTATGATGATAAATTTATACAAACAAAAAGAATCTAGTGGACAGCAGGAGAAAGCAGCAAATACAGTGAACATAAAGTTAGTTTTCCCCAACGAATCTAGCAAGTCTGTGTGGCCTCTTCTTTCCTCACATGGGGGTCCCAAAGTTCTAGGAGCTTCGCATATCTCGGCTGTGCCGGAAAGGAATGCCAAATAGGTAAGCCACTTACAAGTAGGCTAAGGCGCATAGCCGGACATCTAGAATTCAATTATGTCTTCCAAGAGGGATGTTGTTTAAGTTTATAGGGTAGTTTCCTACGAAATTGTCTCTGCTATGAAACACCATTACACACAAAAAATAATAAATTATTATTACTTTGTTGATAAGGATAAAGATAACATTAAACAAAATCCATTTGACAAATGGGTAAGCACAACATCATATTATTATTTTTATGTGATTGGCAGCTTCTTCGGCAGAGATTAAAAAAAAAAAAAAGATTAATTGAGGATATATAAACTAATTTGGGGATTTTTTTTTTTGAAGCATGGATATTGTAGCTGACGGCAGCTACAATAAAATATCCCACAATTAGTTTTTATATCCCCAATTGCATGTTCTTGAAAAGATGCAACCAGCCATGCTCTGATTTGAAGCAGCTTTGACATTGCTGGTGCTATCCACCAGCAATTGCAACATGGTAAATCCATCTTACATGAGAGCTTGATGTTCTCTTTTTGTTAGCACTAGGATTCTTATTTAGAAAGATTATTATAATTTTCAAGTTTCTGATGACAATACCAAGTACGAAGAAAACAACAGGTTCAACAATGAACAATTTTTCTTTAAAAGAACCTGCAACCACAGTCCATTAAAAGCAAGGATCTCTGGTGAACTTGTTAACATACAGCGAAAGATTCTAGCAGCACTAAAACTAATGTAACAGTATGTACAAATACGGATAATAAATGACATGAGAGAATTGCGTGGCAAATCCAAGTTTTCGTTATTTTCCATCATCGTCATCATCACTGTCTTCCGGCATTTCAAGATCATCTCCGACTCCTTCAAGGAGGGAACTTACGTCCTCGCCTAACTCCTCCAACCTTGAACTTAACTTTTCCACCTTGGCCTGCTCTTGACCTAAGCAAACAAGTAGATCGTTAAGTTCCACCTCGCTCTCTTTTCGACCCTCCTCCTTTGCTTCTTCCTTGATTGCATCGAGATCTGGAGAATTCTTGGTTTCATGTTTCAAGGAGTTCACCTCGGACTCTAATAGAGACTTCGCTTGCTCAAGGCTCTTGTAGGCATCCGATAGACTCTTTAGATCAGATTTCATCTTGTCTGCCAAGCTACGATGTGCATGTGCCTCGTCTTGAACTTTAGCTTTCTCTGACTTGAGAACCTGGACTTGTTTAGCTGCTTCTTGAAGGTCCCGACGGAGTTTATCTGTACCGGCAGAGTCACTTGCAGTTGCCTTCACCAAGGCCTCAGCTGAAGTCGCATTACGGCCAAGAAGGTCCTAAGAAAAACAAGCACCAATATCTAAGAAAAAGATAATATTTGGATGAACACAGGCATCGCTGTTGTGAAAACCCTTGCAATTTAACTTAAGACAACGCAATTACTACAACTTGAAAATTATGCAAATCGTGCATCTGAATACCAACAAGCCCAATTACTAATTGTTGGAAGACAGCGCATGATATTTAATTTCTAACATGATTAATGTAGCAGGATACTACTAATAACAGAAATACACTACTTGGAAGAAACTTATAAGCATACCTGCATCTCAGCACACTGCTTCTCTACAAATAATTTCAGACGTTTGATATAGTCCCCGTCGCTCTCCCCACTTTGCTGCTCCAATTCAACTGGTAGCTCAACCACCTTGTTCTTTAAATGACTTGAGATCTCCATGATACTCACTCTAAGATTTTCTTCCAGCTTTTTGACAAGGTCAACAAACTGGGCATCAAAGAGCGAGTTGAGAACTGGATGCTCATCATGCTTCCAATCAGTCTCGTCATTAGCACTAATATCATCCATCTCCGCCATACTATCACGCAATCCCGCTTTTGAAGACGTGAACACATAACTTCTCTGCATATCTTCTAGCTTTAATAGATATGAAGTAAGCCCGACTTTCTCACTTATGACATCAACCACTAAAGAAGCATCTTTACTTTTGTCATCGGATTTGTTGTAGAGATAACACTCCCCCAAGAGAATGGCTGCCAACCCTTTTGTACAAACGGATACGGATAGGTTCGACACAAGCTCAAGAAGATAAGTGAGGTGTGGCCGCAAAACTAGAAAGCAGTGAACTGCATCTGGGAAATCTGCCAACCATGTAACTAGGAGCTTGAGGATAACGGGTTGTATATATGAGTCTCTAGCTGACGCCTTATGGTTTCCATCTTTAAATTTAATGGAGGAAAGAGCCAAGTACTTCACTATCCTGTGCATTAGTGGCTCTTGTGCACCCAAGGATGGGATTGGCGCCTCAACTTCGATCCGTAAAACCTAAGCAATTTCCAAATGGCATTAAAATAGGATACAGGTGAATCATCAAGCATGTAAATTGTAAAGTGTGCCTTCTATCCTTCTTATTTTCTCTGTAATGTGCCTTTACTTCAAAAAATTTCTAGTTTAATGTTGGCGTTGGTTTATTAATGTTATGGAGATGACACTAGTTATCCATTAACTAAAGAGGAATCTGATGGTAGAGCAGGGGCACAAGCTGTTGGGCATAACATACAAAAAGAGAAGAAGATAGCATGTAATCTCAACCACATTCTGCATACCTTTTCCTTGCATTGGATATTGTCCATCAGCATATGTGAAAGAACACTGGCAGCTCTGCAGCAAGTCTGTATAAAAAACAATAACTAATCAAAAACTTGATACAGAACATACATGTCAAAATAATAACAATCACAAAGCAGTATGAGGAACACGAACTTTGTTAAAATGACATCGATGGACACATACAGTAATCCAGGGAGCTGAATCTAACGCATAAAAAGCAGAAAGGTCCAGTGGAAATATGAGCACAAGATTAGGTGTGTTACCTCTAGATCTCCGTCAGTCTCGCTTACAGTTAGACCACGTAACAGCATGCTGCCATAATAATGAAATTTTAGAAAGATTGTGTTATAAAGAAATGATAGCAGTAGAACATTCTACCTGCGCAGAAAAGCACTATGAAAATGTCACGTTGAGCAACTACCTTCCAAAAGACATGTTGATGTCCTCCTCTGAAGGAGTATGCGACATTGATTGTGGTTGTGGAATCATCGTGGATGCTAACAATCCTTGGCCATCAGTATTATTCTGATTGGTACAAAAACAAATGAACCGTTGGTGAAAAAATGTTAACAGAAGGATGTCTGCATTATATAAATATGCACATTCTTGTTCATTTTGTGGGGACTTATTGCATTGAAAACTGTACACTATGTGATTAACTGTTGGAGAGCTTGCAAAGTTAGAATTAGGAAAGATGACAAACCTCGCAAAAGCACCTAAACACAAAGTCCGCCGCCACAAACTCTTGTGCAGTAGAACCTCTTAAAAGGATGCGGAGTATTGAGTTTAGGGCAGGTTCAACATTTGGTTCTTCCCCAAGTACTTTACTGGCGAACGCATCAAGGTTCTGACGATGACCAACGACCAAATAACCAATGCATCGCAGTGCCTGAAACGTATCCACTAAATTAGATAGCAATACGGAAACTGCTTGGCTGAATAGGCTCGATGATAGACTAAAGCACCCAAGAAAAGTGAGACATTAAAGTATTTGCTGTGGTATTTGCTGGAAAAACAAAGCCACTAAATTAAAGTATTTGCTGTGGTAGATCACATTCCTCGACAAAATCATTTGATTCTACGTTAAGTCCAATGGTATGTATATTAGGACACCAAAAGGTACAGGAAACTTACTGAACAACGTAGACTAACTGCCGCCCGTTGGTTCTCAACTCCCAGCATTAGAAGTTCATCCATAAGTTTTTTCTGAAATTCATCAAAATGCAGAAGATGAAACTCTTGACATTTAAAAGGTACACCATGGAGTAACATTAGGCTGTTAAGTATGTTCACGAACCTGATACAGGACAGTTTGGTTAGACATCCTGTTATCTATCCCAGACTCAGCTGCCGGTCCTCCCACTAACAGCATCTCAACGATTTCCAACGCTCTAAGGAGATTTGATGTCTACTGGCATGAAGTTTATTTTCAAACACAACATACCAGTAAGGATCACACGACTAGTCCTGATGTGATTGGCCATATAATGTGGTATTCGATGCAGCACAAAACAATTAGAAACCAGTTAACTGTATCTTACCTTTTGCTTTGAGAATTTAGAGACCCTACTTTCAAGCACCAATATTGATATTAAGGGATCAAAACCTGCTGTTTCCCTGAGTAATCTCTGAAACACGGAGCGAACAAACTTTACCATCTGGTATATGTGGAAGGGCAAGTATATAACAGAAGCAATAAATTGTGACAAACCTGATTTGACAAACAGTGTAGAAGATTGTTCAGCAGTACAAGACAGTCCTGTGATGTAAGAGAGAGATTAGTGAAGCAAGTAAGCAGTCATACATACTATACATGTTGATAAGGAGACAAGTAGAGAAACAAATGAACAGTGACGATAAATAAGGGAAGATATAATGAGCAAAGAGGTCATAAATAAACACCTCAACGACAACACCACCTTCAGCACCACCTTCGTCTTGAATAATAATAGATATCTTCTCAAATGCACCTTCAAACACCACAATTTTTTGAATTTCCTGAAATTAAATAGACCAAATTTAGAATACCCATATGCATTTTGACTCAAAAATACAACTAAGAAAGGAGAAAGACGAATCACCTCAGCTCCATGAGTCAAATAAGTGAGAAGTAACAACGCCTCATTTCGTATAGCCTATTAAGGAAAAATCAAAAATTAGTCTCCAAAACAGCATATGCAGGACATAACTGTTACTTTATTTTCTCTTAGAGGATAAGCCTGGAAGTAAGGAACAGAACTCCATGCTTTTGAGGAATAATGTATCCACTATACATTGTAACAGCTTAACGGTGAAATATTTTGAAACCACATCAGAAAATAGAATCACATCCTACCTCTCGGCTCATAAGCATATCCATAAGGCGAGTTATTCCTTGGGGGATTGTAAGAATTGCTTCTTGTACCCTGAAACAGATTAAAAAATCCATCTTAGTGACACGACGAATTCAGTAATCTAAGAGCACCAAGAAAAAGTAATAAGCATTTGTCAATCTGGTGGTCATAGGATACCTAATTCGAGAAGTAGTAAGTAGGGCTGTCAGTAGTTGAAGTGTATGATACTGGACAGTGAAGTTATCCGAATCCTGATCAAGTAAAAAAGAAAAAACATTAAGGACATGCACAACGCAGCAATGCTAGTAGACAGCACTCCAAACCACGTAAAACTCACCAGCAAACCTAAGAGAAGAGATATGTTTTCAGCTTCTCTACAAAGCAAATCAGAATTCATCATAGCTGGATGTATCTCATTCTTCACTCCTCCTTCTGGAGCAATCGGAGTCAACGCACTAGCAAGGGCTTCCAAAGCACCTTTTACCTTCATATTCCCAACCCAAGTGTCATAGTCAAGAATACTAATTCATAGCCAAAACTAAACAAGGTTCACAAATCGCAATATGAACAAATCAGCACAGTGGATATAATGACGTGAAATACCATTTTTTCATTATCACGCTCGCTCTTTATTACACCCATAAGCACTGATATCCCTGTAGCCAAAATTAATCACAAGTATCACTAGTAATCCAATTAACATTTATTGGTTTTGGTTATCGGCGGTTCAAATTGTACTACTAAATTAGTCACTTAAATCAAAAACCTAACAAAGCGAGAGACATACCTAATTCCCCAAATGCAAGCTGAGCAGAAACACTCTCTTCAACAACAGACTGAAGCTCATCCAAAGCTTCAACCCTTTTATTATCATTATCCTCCTCAACATTCTTTACACGCTCAAGCAAACTTTGAACATAACTGTAAATCAAAAAAATCATTGCATGCAAAAACCTAAAGTCAATTCCAAAAAAAAAAAAAAAAAAAAAAAAAACCCAAGATCTCAGTTATCCCCTCATTATTTCATCATTAGCACAGTTGAAGCTATAAAAAAAGAGGCTTAATTACAAAATTAACTTGATAATTTTACCTGTCATCATTAGAATTTGAAGTATCCTTCCCAAAAACAAAGCCCCCAACTCCCTGAAACAAAAAATTAACCAATAAATTTCTAATTAAAAAAAAAAACAAGCAATCAAGTATTGTAGTTACCTGAGCAACTTTGTTAAGATTGATTCGACCAAGCTTGAAATCCATTTGATAATTAAGAGTTTCAATAATTAGGGTTTGATTGAATTTTTTTTTCAAGAGTTTTGCATTTTCCTGAAGAAACCTTCGTCTCTTGTCTCTCCCAGTGGCAATATTTTTATGAAACTCGTTTATGATTGAGTACTACAGTGACTATTTTCTGTTAAGTTGCTGTAAGCAATTTAGGGTCGTTGATATTGAAAATATGGAACTTGAACGTCTTGATGAAAGGGTGGGTCCTGCTAGAAGTTATTTAGATGTGGATAAGAAATTCATGTGGGCCCGTGTTTCGTATTTTAATATTTTTTTTTGAAGGGTTTTTCATATTCAAAAAAGATAAACGTACCGACAAAAAAACTATACAAAAACCGGGTCCTCACATTCACTAATTGATGGACCCCCTGCTAGTCTCCCTGACATGCAGGACCCACCCGTTCCTCTCACAAGCCGGTTTTTGCGTTGTTTTTGCCCCGGTCTGTCCAGAAGTGTTGTTTCATATTTTAGTTGGTGCAATAGAAAAGACCTAAGAATATGTTGGAAATGCACGCTAGGTTCTTCATGAGTTTCAGACTCAGATCGTTGGTATGGTCGCCCATTAATTTTTTTCATTGTACTACAATGATATCGGCAAAACGTAATTATTTATATATTATTGTGTATGGTCTGATCGAATTATGAAAATGGGGTGGGATTTAAATTGAAAATATAGAATTACGTACCAGATCTCTTAGTCTCCTCCAAACCTCAATAGATTACATAGAGAAACGATTTAGGAAATCGGAAACTTTATAGAGATTTTTCAAAATCACAACATATTCATACAAGTAAAAGTATATCTGCCTATTCTTGCTTATCAAATCTATTATATCAAAACAAATTAGTTTTTATAAAAATAGTTTCAAACAACCTTCTTTCTCGCAAAGGAGATGACCAACCCACAAGGGCCAAACTTATTTTGAAAACAAAACCAATATGTGCCAAAGCACAAGGCATTGACGGCGTTAAATCTCACCCAATGTTCATCAAAACATGTAAATAACACGAACTAGAGTTTTGAAAGTTTAGAATTCCCAATGCAATCAAGGTAGCAATGACTCATCTAGTAGTAACAGTAGCCAAAAAGTAACCAAAGTGTCTCAAGTAAAAAGTGGTAATCTGAATCGGTCTTTAAGTGTATGTATCAGAACGAATCAAGCTGACTCAGCTTTGAGGATGTGGTAACAACTGTAGTTGAACTTGATGATGATCTTGGACGAATTGATCATGTCTTTTCAAAATAAGAAAGAATGGTCTATTAACAAGTAAGAATGGTCTTTTCCTTCGTTATAAATCTAAAACAAGTAAACCTAAATCTCAAACAAGAAAGAATGGTCTATTAACCCTTCAAACTAAAACTAAATCAGGCTAAACTAAAGTCCAACCATCACCACAAACAAGAATTAAGAACAACATTACTTAGACAATCACAAGCCCCCAAAAATATCCTAGAACAAGACCTAACTGCAAAGACAAAAAGAAATCAAGAAAGATCTTGATCTGTTAAACATCCTTACACACGAAAATAAATTAAAGATAAAAGAAAACTAACACAGATGTTGTTGCTTGTATTTGATCATGGATCTGAACCGCTGGTGCAGACATGATCTAAATCCTTCTCGCTTAAACCATACATGTTGTAGCGCCCCATAAGCTAGCAGCTGACTAATCCAAGAGATTTACTAAATAAGAGGCACTAAAATCCAAATAATTTACTTAAACACTCAATTAAGAATATGCTACAAAACTTAACCCAAAATTAGCCCCGCTCAGAAATATATATATATATACAAGAACTTCTCTCAAATGATACATATATAATAGTCATTTGGTTTACAAATACAATATGCAATATAATAATAAACATAGTAAAAATTAACCAACTAACGAAATCAACCCTTGAAACTTTCGCTGCGCAACTCTGATCTGTCTCTGAAACTAAAAGTGGGAATGGGTGAGCACATCATTCCTAAAAGGGGTTCCTAGCAGGAATAACATTTAACTTTAAAGTAATCATAAACAAGAGTTGGAAAACAATACATGTTTTCCCAAAGATTAAAAAGTGACCAAGTCACTGAAATAAACAAACATGTATATGGAAAAACTCCTTCTTCAAACAATGTACTAATATGGTTGTGCAATTCCGAACTCGCAAATCCACACCTAATCGTACGTATGGATGTCGACAGTTCCGAACTTGCCAACTCCCGACCAATATATGTCATAAAAGCTCTAGGTATAAATGCAAAGGAGCGTATCCTATATACCACTGGTGGAAATTCTCATTTCCCATAACAATTCACAATGATAAACAAAACATTATAAGTCCTTTCCAAATTCAAAGAATCAACAGAACATTCGTAATGCAAACTAAATAAAGCTTGGAATGTACAATCAGACAATGCATGAGTTTGTTAAACAAAGACTTTTGTAAAAGAAACAACAATGGTTACCAAATAGTAAAATGTATTCCTACCTCTTTTGATGACAGGCCACGCCTACCTCGAGATCCACGATCCACTGGTTCATCCTCTGAATCGATCTTTGTGTAATAACTAACTATTAATCATACAAGCACTCTAAGAGTTTAGCCAAAAGGCTCGTACAAGGCTCATACAAGTCTAACTAATGGTTCTAAGCCCAAGTCTGCTAAACCGGCCCATTAATCTAAAGCCATGTCCAACAGTGTCATTTAACAGTCAAAAAAGTCAAAGGGTCAATTAACGGTAAACGTCCAGTTAAGGTCAAGTCATGGTCAAATGGTCAAGTCTAAATCGGTCAACTGAGTCAACTCAGGTCAAATCAGGTAACTCAGAGAGTCGACACCGATTCGACTCAGTCAGACAACTGAGTCAGCTAAACAGTCAGAAGCAAGTCCGGAACGGCCATTTCATGGTTTAGGTTGAATTTGTACAGATTGATCACTCGAATCTAAAGTACTCCCTTGCAGTACATTGTTTAGGGTTTAAATTGTTTCTCACCCGCACACCAGAAATTACCGAAATCAGCAGAAACTATTTTCACCCACAAACAATTGCATAAAAAATTATGCATTTGGATAACAAAGTTATGCATCTAAAACAAGTTATGTAACCATTGTTTTGGTTGATTTTAGTGTGTACATAAAAAAATTGATGCATAATGCAGTATGCATCCATATTTACGGATGCATATCAGGTTATGCATCTATTTTCTCGATGCCTAAAAGATTGTGCAACAATTTTCTCAATGCATAATGCAGTCATATTTTAGGATGCATAACTATTTTCACGACTGCATAACATGTTATGTAGATATTATTGTAGGTGCATGACAAGTTATGCAGTCTTATTTTTTGTTGGTTTCAATACTAAGAAAAAAGTAGCTGCATAAGGTGTTATGCAAACGTTTTCTGGACTGCATAACAAGTTATGCAAAAAAATTTATCAGTGCCCATTAACCCCATGGCAACATTCCACTGCTTCTTACTCTTCTTGACCGACTTCGAATGGTTCAACAAAACTGTCAGTGCCCATTAACCCATTCTTAACCACATCTGTTGCCGTCTTCCAATCCTTCACAAACCCATAAATCACATAACCCGTGATCTTATTTCTTCTCTCAATTTGACAGCAGCATAAAACCCATCTCAATTTTATCTTGAAAAGAAAAGAAAAAAAATCCTCTCCAATTGAACGCAACTCATCTCAGATTTGAATTGAAGTAAACCAATTCATCAAAATATCCTTTCTAATTCATAAATTGAACTAAAACCCTAACTTTATTCATCAAAAAATTCACCCGAATTTTTTGTTTTTCAAACTTTATTCACCAAATTCAATACAAATCAATCCAAAAATTTCAATCCTTAACCATCTAAACAAACTCTGAGTACGGTAAAGGTTGAAGATGTCTAGTGAACTTCTGGTTTCGATTGGAGAGGGGCTGAAAAGTTCTTGATACTCCATGAGCATTAGGTCTCGTATTTACAAGAATCCAACCATTTTAGGGTTTGTTCTTCTACTTGCTGTTTTAGAGCTTCTTCGGGAGTAAGTGTTATTGATGATGATCAGGATTGAAGTTGAGAGACGAAGTGAGCGTAAGAGTCCACCACCACCAAAACCAGCACCGTGGCTTGTAATTCCATATGGCAAAGGTATGAGAAAAAACCAAGCTTTCTATAATATCTGTGAACCCAATAACAAAACACTTAGAAAATGTATACCGGAATTGAGTGGAAACACCTTTAGGCAGAAAACATGTCATCAAGGTTGGTGTATTGTTATCTGTGATGAGAAAACTTTTGATTACTCAGCACAAGTTTGGAATTTTGGTGATTGTTTTCTTTGGAATCCTGCGACATTACAAACTATTGAATTGCCTGATATACTATTTTGGCTGAAACACAAAAAGGAATACGTTTATGTGGACTGTGTTTTGTCGTCGCCTCCTACTGATTGTGAGGATACAGCTGATAATAATACTTCAATGGTTTTATTTCTTTATGAATGCAAAGATGTACGGAATGACCATCTACTTTTATATTGCGTCCCTGGTGACAAACAATGGAGAACACAGACGGTGGCTCGAGATATGGTAGATTTCGAGGATGCTTTATCCATCTGGTGTTTCAAAGATAAATTCTATGTTATGTGTTTGGGCGATCGGCACCTTGAAATTGAAACACAAAAACTAGGGGATGTTATTACCTTCTCTGTAAGGCCAATTGAGGTACCTGACACCATTCTATGGACTGATGTAGGAGGAAGAGAAACTACTGTTGTTGGTACGTATTTCGTGGAGTGTGGTGATGAGCTTTTCAGGATTGAAATAACTTACCCTGCAAGAGGATTTAGGAAAGTAGACATCGCACTATCTGTGGCGAAGGTTGATTTCTCTGCAATGGAATTCAAGGAGGTGAATAGTTTCGATGATCATGTGCTGTTTGTAAGTAACATAAACTGTGTTAGTTGCTCAGCAGCTCAGTTGGGACTCTCTAAGGGTTGTTTGTATTATGCACTGGATGACGATCAGAGCTTGCACAAATTTGAAGTAGAAAGTAATGGTAACAGTGTTCTTTTGCCGTGTTTAAAGTTACCAACTACATGGTACACGTCTGGCTGGATCATGCTGCACGATAAACACCGTAGAAAGGAAGATATGTTTGGTAAAGACGGAGAACTCAAGGCAGTACTGGATAACAAAATAAGTGCAGCTGGCAGTGATAAGAATGAGGATCAGAGGGAAACACACAGTAGACGAGAACTACAAGAAGCAATCCCTTGGGATTTACTGAATCAGGACATGGTGGGGTTGATAGCAAGAAACTATCTTCACCGACTGGATTATATACGTTTTCGTCTCGTCTCGAAAGGGAATCTTGCAGTGATGCCTATGGTAAAGCGGACATCCACTTGTACTACTAGATGCACGGATTTATCTCCATGGTTGGTTTTCTCTCGTGATAAATGCCACGATGTCTACAATTTTCTAAGCCCTATGCATAATAATGAGAACTACCTCATGAACCTCCCTGATCTAGTGGGTGCCACTATCCGGTTTCAGAAGGGTGGTTGGCTACTTATGTCGAAGGGGTTAACCAGTATATTCTTTTACAATCCCTTCACCAAAGAAAGCATCAATCTTCCAGACTTGCCAGTGGATATGTATAGTTTTTCTGGCATTGCATTCTCCTGCTCACCAACTTCGTCAGACTGTGTAGTTTTTGCTATTGAAGAAATGCCTGGCAGTGATGGAATGTCCAGTGAAATCTGCATTCACTTCATTAAGAGAGGAGCAGCGTTGTGGAGTGTCTGTAACTTCCCAAATCCAAATGCGGAGAAGTTCATGCCTTTGCATAACACCCCAGTTTTCTATAGTGGGTACTTCTATTGCGTAGATTACAGCAGAACGTTGGGAGTTTTTAATTTAGAGGATTGTAGTTGGAAAGTTCTGGAGAAGCCTCACCAGCAATTTAGCGGTAGATATCCAAGTTTCTTGGTGGAGTGCGCAGGACAGATTTTATTAGTAAATTTAGGACACCTTGGCGCATCCGTTAGAGTATTTAGATTGGATTTCTCCAAAATGGAATGGAATGAAGTTCGGAGTCTGGAAAAGCATATGATTTTCATCAGCTACACCTCTTGTTTCTCGGCAATTGCTCCGAATAAGCGAATGGAGAACAAAATCTATTTTCCTAGATTGTGTTTGAACGGGGAAGGGGTTTTATTCTATTCACTTGAAAAGGGCAGTTATCAATCTTTTGGGAACCAACATTCTGCTAATAATTTTTATGACACAGAGGGTTGGTATACAAACTGTACTTGGATTGAACCGAATTGGTCAAAAGCTCAAGAACTCGACTGGCTCAAGCCCCCGTTATAAAAGCTGGGAAACAAGTTTTAGTTTTGCCTACTCTATCTGGACATGTTGTTGTAGCATTAGTTTAAGGCTTAGTTTGGTATTGCTGCAACTTTTCTAAAAACACTTTTCTGCTGTGCGTTGTTGTGTTGTACTGTGAGAAAAAAGCAGTTAGACGTTTGGTAAAATATTAATTAAAGTTAAAGCTGATTCAAAAAAATAATCAAAGTGTGTTTGGTAAAATACTAGATTCAACCATTGTTGTTGTGGCAAATGATAAAAACAGACATATCTCTAAAAATAGGTTTTTTTTTTTACTCGGTCTCTAAAAGTAGTTTTATTCAATATAACTGGGGTTAAAAATAAATTTTTTTTTTACTATTAAATATTAAATTTACTATTATTATGATAAAATTTATTTTATTTTATTTTTACTTATAAATTAATATATTATTATTATTCATCATTGACAACTTCGGTAGAAGGCAATCGAGTGACAAGCTGGGTGCCTACACCTTATTGAATAACAATACCTAGCCTATGAAAGAGAGAATCACTTATCTTAGAATTGGCATCATGACTAATAAGGCAGTTCCTCAATCTTTTCAGGAATGCTATAGTATCGGCACCTAACTCACATAATGTCATGAAGGCCAAAACTCCAAATCCATATCCATTATCAGTGCATTTATCAAGATATTTACTGCATTTGCGTGAAATCGCAGCAGAAATTGCATGTCCCGGTGTAAAGTTACGAGTTCTCGCACTTGTAAATGGTGACACAACTGTAACATCCAAACAAATATCTTTCCCATTTTCCCAATTGTAGACCAGAATGTCCGCGGGCTTTAAGTCTTTGGTGGAATTGGAGGATAGACCTAACCAATTTTTAATATATATATATATAATTTTTGGTGCTCAACTTGTTGCTCGACTACCAACCAAAAGTTGTGTAGTGTAAAAATTAGTTTTGTTTTCAAAATATTATAATTAATTAAGTGATTTTGTTTAAAAAATAAACTAAAATTAAGTAATTATTTTTTTTAAAAATTATTTTTATTTTTGACAAATTCAATGAAATTGTATTTTACAATAGTTTGAAAATAAAATATAATAATATTTAAAGAATAAAATATAAGAAATAAAAATTGATTGTATATATATTTAAGGGTAATTTTTATCATTTACAAAATAAAATAGGGACAAAAAAAGTAAATCAAGCATTAAATTTTGGTGGGACCGAACCTTATGCTTTTGTAGCTTTTAAAAACTCCTCCTCCCCAGCTTTTAAAAATGGAAGAATCTGGGAAGTAGTTTGGGTAAAAAGCACTTTGATTTTTTTTTTATCAAATACCAATTTCAAAAATTATTGACATATATAGGTTTTTAAAATGTTTTTGGAAAAATATAAACATTACCAAACCCAGCCTAAATATAGCTTGTACGTCTAAGTATGCTTACGTCAGGGAAGGAGGTGGCGGTTACAAATGATGATGTTAAAGTATAAACATTGGCCCATTTGAACCTCCTCGGTCATTATTCATTTCCTTAATTGCTTCCATAATCAACTAAAAAAAATAAAATGAAATTCAGATAAAACAC
The DNA here is from genome assembly GCA_023529315.1 of Papaver bracteatum. Lineage (NCBI taxonomy): Eukaryota > Viridiplantae > Streptophyta > Magnoliopsida > Ranunculales > Papaveraceae > Papaver > Papaver bracteatum. Next base: position 134,980 of record JAJJWX010003089.1, read on the forward strand.
ACACAAATTAACAAACAGAAACGTAAAAAAGATCTAAACAAGAAAAGATTAAAGGGCTAACCGTTGCATAAGGAGGATGAGTTGGTCAACAGGCTTAATCGACTAAGGGGGCATGTCATGTAGTTGCAATTTACTTGTTTTCATCCTTCGCTAATGAGCACTACATATTGTAGTGTTGTAGAAACTCCTTGTCTTCTGTGTTTGCTATGGAAGCATGTTACCAGTAATCTATATTCCACTAAATCTGAGCAGTGAATAAAGGTATCAATGAGTAATTAGGAACAGAAAGTCTAGATTCACCGTGATTTAATCACGGTGATATCACACCTCCTCACACAAATTGGTGGGGCCCACCAAAAACAAAAACCCAACCCCTTTTTTCTCCTGGTGGGGTCCCCATGGCTGTCTCTACCGGTGTAATTCACGGTGATTTGGTTCGGTGGGTGTAGACTCGCTGAATTAGGAAAATCAAAACTGAGCTGGAGCAGAGATAAAAAGGGAAAAGAAGATGAAGATCTTACGAATCATTTGAAGTCTTGTAATACACAATACTACTAGAAATATGTTGTACTTATCATCGAGATGGCTTCTAGGCGCATTTCTGATTTCAGATACCATCTTTTTTTTTTTTTTTTGACTTAAAAGGTTGAATTCAGGGGGAGAGCGCCTAAACGAGTCCAAAGGTGAGGTCAGAGACAACACCAAAGCTAAGAAACTAAAACTAAAGTAGTGGCAAAAGCCAACACCAATAAGATATAACCAAACTATTTGTGTTTCCTAGCAACGGAGCGTTGGCCTTTACCCATATTCCCTGAACGCTCTTTTCCAGTTTTCTTGCTAGCTTTGTCTTCATAAGCCAAAAGGGAAACTTAGGGAGAGACCCAAAAAAAAAAATTCCAGTGTCAGGCCCACAATTAGAATCATTTTTTGGGGACTACCCAATAAATGGGGGGGGGGGGAATACCCATCAGTTTTTGGGGTGGATAGAAGTAATATTTGGTCACCCCTTATAAATTTTTTTTAATACCCACTATACCCTTGATGATAAACTTAGTTAGTAATTAATGATTAGTTGAAAACTGATTAGTGATTAGTGTTTTATAAGTTGGATTGTTTGTTTTTAACATTCTATTTTGAGAGATAAGAAGAAGAAGGAAATAGGAAGAATATGGGTGAACCCAAAAATCTTATTTTGAGTTTATTAAATATGATATGACTGATTCATGTGATGATACCTCAGAATCAGAATCAGAACCCCCTTCACCTCCTTGTGTATATTTGAATACTTCAAATGATCCCAATATGAGTTATTTGTTAGAAGAAGAAAACTTTTTGCCCCAAAGTGAACCCAACCCACCAAATGATGGATTTTATCATCCACAACCTGAAGACGAAGATATGGGTACTCAGGTATGTCTCATATTTAGTTAATGTAGGTTGAATTGTGTGAAAGATTGGCCAAACTCAAAATTTCAGGGTGAAATTTCGGTTAGGTCATCCTAGTTCGGTTACCAGATTTAACACATAGGTAACCGAACGTTTCTGAAGGTGTAGTTCGGTTACTAAATCTTGCAGACGCAGGTAACCGAACTACATGTTAATGGTGGTTTTTTGTAGTTAGGTTAGGAAAATCCAGAAGATATAACCGAACTTTTATTATATACTTTACAGTTCATAGTTCGGTTTAGTCTTCTTTTATTCCTTTGTAACCGAACTTTTATTATAGACTTTACAGTTCACAGTTCGGTTGATTCGTCTTTTATTCCTTTGTAACCGAACTCTTAGTTCGGCAAGATCGCAGAATATATGTACAGAGTTGCTAACCGAAACTATGTTCGGTTTCATCGAGTTTTTGAATCTCATTGCCGAAGCTTTGCATATAAAATCTAAACATGTAGTTCGGTAATCTCACAATTGTCTTCTTGAAGATATATAACCGAACTTTATGTTCGGTAGGGTCTATGAAATATGTAACCTTACCGAACTTGTTAGTGTTTCTTGTTTATGGTATTGACGCTGTGCTATTACTTGTAGGTTCCATGTGATCCAATTGAACCAATAGAAAACCAACCTTCCCCGATTGGTATTTTGTACGATGACACATCCCATCACTACATGAATGACTTGGTATTTGATAGTCCGGAAGATGCAAAGAGTTGGGCTAGACAACATGCACAAAAAGACATGTGCGTATTAGTATTGAATGGGAGAGCAAAGAAAACTCTCTTTGAAATGGTTTGTGAGAGAAGCGGTGATCCAGATAAAATCCACAAGAGGAAGGGTTATGTTTATGAAGGAAAGACAAATAGGAAAAACAAAACTTTCTCAAAGAAGAGAAAATGCCCATTCAAGCTTTCATTTAATTACAACGTAGAATTGAAGGGATGGGTTGTCTACCAGATTATGGAAGGTCGTCATAACCACCCTCGTCCGGAGCATCTTGAAGGACATTTCATGGCGGCCAAGCTAATTCCTCAAGAGATGGAGAAGGTAGCTAATATGAGGAAAATGAGTCTTACACCGGTTCAAATGCTCCAAATGCTAAGGAAGGATAACTAGGACAACCAATCATCTTTGTCCACCATTAACAATGCAATTGAGACAATTAGAAAGAAGGAATGGAGAGATAGACAAGTGATGCAACAATTATTATTTTTTGGCCAAAGAGAAAGACTACGCGGTTCAAACGGATGTGGATTCGGACGGAGAGATAACACAACTATTTATTGCTCATCCAACGAGTGTTAAATTGGCTCAATGCTTTCATGAAGTTCTAATAATGGATTGCACTTACAAGACGAACAAGTACGAGATGCCATTGTTGAATATTGTTGGACGTACTTCGACGAAGTCACCGTTTACCGTGGCATTTTATTTCTTAAGGGACGAGCAAGAACCTAGTTACATTTGGGCACTACAACAAGTTAAGGCAATCTTCCGAGGTGATGATATTCCTGGTGTTATAGTGACCGACAATGAATTCGCATTGATGAATTCAATAGCGGAATTGTTCCCACTAGCACATAATATGCTTTGTACGTTCCATATATGGTGTAATTTGATGCATAGGTGCAAGCCAATAATTTGTCCACCCAAGAAAAAAGGATATGAAGAGATTAAGATGCTACCGGAACATGAACGAGCGGATGCAAAAAAGGAAGTTGATAAACAATACGATCTAAATTTTTCTAAATATCTTGCATTCAACGGTGAATGGGAATCAATGTGTTGGTCCCTTACCGAGGAAGAGTATTATGAAAATCTTGCAGAGTTTATCGCCCATTGGGATACTCCCGATTACCCCGATGTTGTATCGTATGTTCTTCGCCAATGGTTGGAACCACACAAAGAGATGTTTGTGTATGCCTTTACCAACCAATATAAACACTTGGGAAATCAAGCGACAAGTTTAGTAGAGTCGGCTCACCACCGGTTGAAGAAGAATCTCTTTGGATGTGTTGATAATTTCATAACCGTGTGGAATGCTATGGAAAATTACTTTAAGCGCGACATTGATAAAATTAAAGGGAAGTTCCAAAAAATCCGTATATTCAAAATGAAAGGAAAATATGCCGACCACCCATTGTTCAAGGGAATCCATTACAACGTATCTCGGCAATGTATGAAGTTGTTGATTATAGAAGTCGAGTTGATGTATAAGTGGGAAACCACGGCAGATGAGGTGTGTGTATGTAACATGAAGAAGTCTATGGGACTTCCTTGTCGCCATATGATATTCAACTACGATAATGGCGTAATTCCTTTAAGCGAAATTGATCCATTTTGGAAGCATCTAAGTTTCATCCCTCCTCCAAAGGGACAAGAAGCCGAAGAAGAGTTTGGTGATAACGAAATGGGTAGAACCGTACTAGAGATGTATCGTGTCATGAGCAAGCTCCAAAAACAAATATTTTGGGATGCCATGAGGAAGATCATATATCCGGAAACACAAGATAATGTTTATGAACCGGCAAAAGGAAAACGTAAAGGTAGACCAAGCAAAAAAAAAACTAAAAAGCAACTAAGAGAATATGCAAAGGTGTTACATAAGAAGAAAAGTCAGCAAAACGCAACTACTAGAGATCCTTCTGGACATGAGTATATCGCGGCACTGTACTTGGAGAAAACCAAGAAACGGGGTAGGAGTATTTAGGAGAAAGGCGAAACAAGTGAGCGACTTTTGAAGAAAAAGGGTCCGATGTGTCCATCACAACCAAGCCAACCATCTTCCGGAGACGTGAAGATTAAGTCTCTAATGTGCCCCATCCAACCATCTTCCCTACACGTGAAGCTTGAAGCTCCAAATAAAGACTATTTGAATGAGCTACCTCTACACATTAGAGAATACGTTATATCCACCGACGACGTTCCTCCGGATGGTAATTATGGTTTTCATGTTGTCAATCAACAACTTGGTCCTTTCATTGAAGGTGCCAAGCGAAATAATGGGTATGCAATCACTCATATAAGGCAAAGGTTGTTGTCCACACTAAAGGAGAATCCGGCATTTTACAAGACAATGTTGTACGATGGGGATTGTAGTATCAATGAGAAATTTGTTAGCTATCAACGTCGTCTTCATGGGGGCCAACCGATCACAAGGGATTATTGGATGAGCATGCTTATATGTGGACACATAATCGCCGAGGCATTCAATTATGTGGTTCATTGTTTCTCAACAAGTGGGAGTTTCACCTTCACCCCAAAAAGAACCCTATGTGTTGAACAACTCAAACGAAGGATATGTGTGATGGCATTTATTAACAACAACCACTTTATAGGCCTCCGGTTAAAACCCGATTGTATATTGCCTCCAATATGTGCAACCTCTTATTGGCCTACATTTAATACGGATACAATGTTGGGTTGGTGTATCATGTATGAGCATAACATGGATATGTGGAATGCTTTGAAGAAGTCTGAAGAAATTGTTCATGAAGGTCCTATTTCACTAGAGGATGATTAAATGACACATGTAATGGAACTAACTATGCTTATGAATGTAAAACTATGTTTTTTGAAGGGGGTATTAATTATGGAGTAAATGTTAGTATTTTATGGTGTTGGAAGTTCATAGTTCGGTTTGGTTTATCAATATTACTAGGTTGACGAACTATAGTTCGATTAGGAAATGAAATTATAAGAAAGAGACGAAATGTACGAGACATGAGTTCGGTAAAGAAACTAACTTACAGAACATTACCTAAATGTATGAGACAGGAGTTCGGTCAGGAAACTAAATTACAGGACATAACCAAACTGTAAGAGACAGGAGTTCGGTTATGAAATTGAATTATAAAACAATGCCGAACCTTTAAATGACTTTCCAAAATAAAATTACATAAAATTTAATATCCGAAACGCGTTATGAGAAAGTATTTAAGGAAGGCGGAAATGATTTTCATATTTGAAATCCTTTGTCTTCCATCTTCGCCATTCGTTCTTTGATGTTAAAATGGTTTCGTTGAATCCTTCACCCCTAAGTCGATACCTCCTTACAACACGAAATAAAGCCATAAATTCCACAACTCTCTCTCTAATCTTTTAAAATCGAAAGAACAAAGCTATATGATCACGATTATAAAGGGTTTGTTTTGTCGGAGCATAATTTCTCATGAATTATCCCCCAATAACTCTGACTCATAATACCATTCATTCTTCATTCTTCACCCCTGTTTAGATAGTATATTATGTAGTTTCTGCAAAGAGAAAGATCTTCAACTAGATTAAATTTATGACTAGTATGTGCCGTTTTTAGAAGATTTAGAAACAAAATATTAACTATGAGACCCATATATATAACACTTTGTTGTTTAACGGTCATAAAATTAGCCGTTACTTGATATTACATTTAAATTTCAAAATTTTGTACTATCTTTCTGTCAGAAAAAGTGAACTATAATTTCAAAATTTGTAGTTCGGTTAGGAAATATAAACTTAAGACATCATCGAACTACATGTTCGGTTGCCATTAAATTTCTTGAGATAACCGAACTTTGTTGGGAAGTCTCACAAACAAACTGAACATGTAGGTGATACAAAACACACTCCAAAACAAACCTAAGAGTTGGTTTATGTGATTTGTTCATGAATAGAATGAGTTGTCCAACATGTGCAATGGCAAAAAATTTAGTATCCAGGGAAGATTTTGGTTAGGAAATATAAACTAGCGACAACACCGAACTTTAAGTTCGGTTGCCAATAAATCTATCATGAGATAACTGAACTGTGATGGGAAGGCTCACTACACAAACTGAATATCCAGGGAAGATTTCGGTTAGCAAATAGAATCTTCCTACATCACCGAACTTTAGGTTCGGTTGCCATTAAATCTATCTTGAGATAACCGAACTGTGTTGGGAAGGCTCACTGCACAAACTGTATATCCAGGGAAGATTTTGGTTAGGAAATATAAATGTGAGATAACTGAACTCCCTCTTCGGTGACCTGAAATTATTACACTTTTAACCGAATTTAGGGTTCGGTTACCTATAATTTTAACAAGGTAACCGAATTTTTGGTTGGGTGTCCTGAAGATGTCTATAAGGTTACCACCTCTCAAGTTCGATTTGCTGATTTTATATTTTAGGTTGCCGAAATAATATTGTATTCAACATTTCAGCGTTATAAAATTGAAAACACAAACCCGATTAAATTTGAAAAACATACTATAAAACAAATATAAAAGAGTTATACATACCAAACTACGAAATCCTTAAGTAATTGTTTAAAACAAAAAAACATACCAAATCCATAACCAACCTATTTTTTGAAACTAAAATCATACGAAATCTCTAATTACCACTCTTACGACCCCTCTTACCACCTCCTTGTTTACCACGAGTTCTTGGTCGAACTTCCTCATCACTTGGGGTTTCATCTCCTCCACCGGTTTCCTCCACAACGCGACTCGAACCTTCACCTTGTTGTCGACCCCTCTTCAGCTGCTTAATCCTACTTGGCTGCACCATTCTTTTAGTTATAAGACACTCCCACTGCTTGTAGTAGGAAGTTTGTTCCTTAGTCGACATCGGATCTCCAGTTTTTATTTTGGCCATCCATTTCTTCAACAATTTCGAACCCTTCAACACCTAATTCCAATTTTAAGCATAAGCAAAAATATTTTCAATACTTTAAACAACACAGTGTAAGACAAAGAAATTTTCTTACCACATTATCCCATAACCTTTTTGCTTCATCTCCACAAATAGGCATCTCCTTCTGAGCTCGCTTAGCCTCCCTCTATTTTGCCTTCGCTTTCGCCGCATCCGCCTTAGCTTGTTGTTCTTTATTTATCACAAAGGGATGAATGATTTCTTCATAATACTCCATATAATCTTCGTCACATGTATTTACATCTTCCTCACAAGGTACACAATCACCTCCTGGTAACTGGTCGGTAGCAAGTGCATTCCAATGTGCTATATCGGGAGTGGGTTCATGTTTTGGAACAAAATATTTCTCAGTGTTCTTTGTTCCTTGAACCTTCAAAGTGAAATTTTCATTCTCCACATCGGGATCCATTTGGACGCAACAACTTTATCTTAGTATTCTCCTCGGATTACATATTGCGTAGCCGTTTGGATGCCAAATAGGTCCATAGTAGTGCGTGACATTAGAGAAACCATTAAGATCGTCTCTAAGGAATAGGACATCATCGGGTATGGCGTATGGGTGAAATACCACATCGTTCACCGTCAAGTTATCCAATTTATCCCTCAACAAAGTCAACTGCTCCTATTTAGATGTCTTTTGTGCATCTATAAACACCCATTTTCCTGTTGTAGGTGCGTCATAGGGATAAGGTTTCCTTTCCTTACCCAATCACAATGAAGGGAAGTGGTCATAAATCCAAACCTATGCGAAAATAGGAAAATATTAACCACATTCATGAAAATAGAATTGGAAGGACATCAATTTAGTTACTAATTTGCTCATTAAAAATGTAAAAGGTCACCTAAACAAGAGTTAAATAGCCTCCAATTTGATTCGTCTTAATCCTCGACCCTTTGCTCATTTCTTCCATAACAAAAGCAAGCACCCCAGTGGCCCAAGAGTAATTGTTGATGTCGTCGAGATGCTCCAAAAGCTGTAGATATTGTGCATCCACCCTATTTCCAGAAGTGTCGGGAAAAATAACAGTTCCTAGCTGATATAACCAATAAGCTGTGACATGATGCCTAAGGGTGTCCTGGTCCATCACCAACTTTCCTCGCTGCACCTTATTTTTGGTCCCTCCAAATGCTTCCTTCAACTTAACCAACTTGAATTTCTTCACCTTTTTCTTCAATCCTCCATTAGACGCATGTGTATTATACTCATCACCACGTTTAGGGGACCTCACGGAACGTCTAAACTCACATTGAGACTTTCTTGCATCCCATCCAAGACATTTAAGAGCCAATTCTTCAAGAGCTTCATAACTCATCGAGGGGTTGTAGCCTTCTCGAAGACATTTACCTTCCACTGGTAAGCCAGTGATATTGTGGAAATCATCAGGAGTAATTCCCATCTCGCCAAATGGAAGATGCATAGTATATGTCTCGGTATAATACCTCTCGAGAAATTCGGATACGGCAACAACATCAAATTCCACATGTGCATGCTCAACAACTCTCCATAACACACATTCTTAAACCTTCGCTACAAACTCGTCACACTCTAAAGAAAGATCCCATTTGGACGCCTTTTGACGTTTAATAAGACGAGATGCATCATTATGATCCTACGAAAACAAACATAACACTATTATTACTTGACGAAACATGTCCCAAAAAAGAAAAAAATAGTTTTGTTAGTTAAGTGTTAACTTAAATAATACCTTTGTCGCATAGATCTTCGCAGCCCATGAGTGTTTGTAGCCAAACAATATTGCACCTCCATCATTTGGAGTACCATAAGTTGGATCCGAGGTGACAAACATAAATTATCAGGGATAATGTGTGAGTATCTAGCACTAGGCAGCTTCGCCTTCTTTTTCTCTTTAAAGACAACAATTTGTTGCTCTTTCTCATCTCTGTCCTCTTCCTTCTCTCTATCCTCTTCCTCCTATCCCTCATCTTCATCATCTTCCTCCTCTCCCTCATCTGCCTCCTCTTCACCCTCTCCCTCCCTTGCCTCTTCTTCACCCTCTCCCTCCTCTTCCTCCTCATCCAAGTCTTTCTCTTCTTCTTGACACTATCGTACTTCTTCTTCATTTTCGTGTTCTCTTTGTTGCTCATCCTCTGCATTTCCTTGGTCTTAATTTCCTTGGTCTTCTTCATAATCATTATCTTGGTTCGCTTCCGGTAATGAGCCCCCTCCATGTTAGGCATATGTGGCACCATGTTTTCGAAAATCTAAATGTTTTGCTCCACGAGGGGTGGGAGTTTTCAAATCCTCATCTAGTTGTTGTCTCAATCTTCTTCCTTTGTTCCTAATGAACAAAAACCAAATTATTAGCTAAACATTAGAGAATATTGTGTTACCAAATCAAATAGAACTAAAGAATGAAGTAATCAGAACAACTGGAGTTAACAGACAATAGTTCGGTTACCTGACAATAATATAGACGTAACAGAACTAAATATTACAAAAGTTCAGTTAGGAAAGTGTTTTGGAGATGTCACCAAACTATTAAGTTTGGTTACCAAACAAACAAATAGACATAAACGAACTAAATATATGAAAACTTCGGTAAAAAAATTGTTTTCGACCAAACCGAACCCTAATTTTCAAAGTAAAAGACTGAGTTCGGTTACGAAATGCTTCTTTGCGACATAACCGAACTACAGAGTTCGGTGACCAGGTTACGAAATTATTCTGTGCGATCTAACCGAACTGTTCTAAATGATGGTAAGTTCGGTTAGCAAAATATAGGGTTACACAAAAATCTCCTAACCGAAATCAACCCTGAAACTACCATTTTCATTACGTTTTCATGATTTATAATCGATTTCTTCAACAAATAACGAATTCAAAAGAAGGGGTATGAAGGAAATTACCCGCGGATTTGCATTTCACTTGAATCGGACTTCTGTTTTGCGGTTGGATCATTGATTTTTCCTCTAAAAGGTGCTTCGAGTTCTTTAAACTTTAGAAATTTTTTTGGGAGATTCACTATATGTGGGAGTCCCGGACTCAATCCTGGAAGTCTTGGTGTTTGCTTGGCACGCATTTCTTATAAAGATTGATTAGTCGACGATGAATTTTTTTCGAATCGACGATTAACGTCGATGTCTACCAAGAAGAAGAAGAAGAGGAAAAGAAGAGAAGAAGAAGAAGATGAAGAAGAAGAAGATGAAGAAGAGAAATGATTTTAGGTTTTTATTTAGATTTTAATTAGTGTGTTAGATTAGTGGGTAGTGGGTTAGTTTAGTGGGTTGGGTTAGGATTAGTTATAACCTTAATTAGAAAAAGGGTAAATTAGTCTTTCATTATCTTTTATGACACCCCTTATAATGTAGGGAGGACATTTGTATCACCGGGTAGTCCCCCCATTTATTGGGTAGTCCCCAAAAGATGATTCCACAATTAATTTTGCCTACCGTGACACCCATAATTATTTCTGTGACACCCATAGTTATATGAAATTATTAAAAGTTTATGCATGACGGATTATGCATCCGCATAACAGGTTATGCATCAGGGGTATAATTGGCAACATAACTTGGATATAACATATCTAAAAATCCGCGCCTAGGAATTTTATATCGTTGGAAATATTTTTAAGAGATCTACGCAACGAGTACAGACAACAATATCAAATTTTTGGTTTTCACAAAAAAATCGAAGGTGATCATCATTTTAGGAAGAATTTCGAAAACTAACTACATAACCATTATGCATCCACCAAAAAAGATGCATAACACATTATACAGACGCATAATGAATTATGCAACCATTTTCTCGACTGCATAACAAATTATGCATCTATAACAAGTTATGTAACCATTTTTTTGGTTGATTTTAGTGTGTACATAAAACAAATTGATGCATAATGCAGTATGTATCCATATTTACGGATGAATATCAGGTTATGCATCTATTTTCTCGATGCATAGTGCATTATGCAGTCATATTTTCACGACTGCATAACATGTTATGTAGATATTATTGTAGGTGCATGACAAGTTATGCAACCTTATTTTTTGTTGGTTTCAATACTGAGAAAAAAATAGCTGCATAACGTGTTATGCAACCGTTTTCTGGACTGCATAACAAGTTATGCAAAAAAACAACAACTGTAGAACGTGTTATGCAACCAATTTCGAGAATGCATAACAAGTTATGATACAATTATTTATTGCTTTAACTGCACTACCCCACTGCATTTCATACAACATCACCATCTCTTCTATCTTCTCTCCATCTCGACTGCAACTTCTTGTTGATGCAAACAACCACAAACCCATCTCAATTGAACCCATACAAGCACCAGCTCCAACTTGTCAGCAATCACATCTTCTCTTAACTAGTTTTGTACATATCCTGGCTTTATTTTAGTTCTCGGTATCAGCTTCATTCCAACTTCACTTTGGCTTCAGGCACCAACACAAATCACATCATCAAAACTCTTTGTTACATCAAAACCCTTTGTTTTTTTTTACTCAAGAAAGGGGAAATTATTTTGCTCTAGCAGCGTTAGAGCATTTTTTTGAACTAGAAGCGTTTGCGGCCATTGGATGGAAGAAATGTGATGTTAGCAGAAGACAAAAAACATGCAATGACGTCACATTCACATGATCTAATGGTTAGAATCGCTGCTAGAGCAAATGCTGCTAGAGAAAACTCTTTCCCCAAGAAAGGGCTAAGTGGATTAAAAATCTGAGTTACCACAAAGTAGTGGAAACCAAGATCATCAAAACCCTCTGTTATAGTTAACTAAATCCCAATAATAGCATTAATCTGTACCACCAGACATCATCCATCCTGCATTAGTGCATCAATTCCATCTCAGCTCCAATTTCACCTGTTCTCAGCGCCGCTGAGTCTCTTCATTACACCACTAGCATTTCTAACTCCCTGTAATGAGCTCAAGCCATCTGATTTCAGAATCTCACCACCACAACCAATCATCATTATTCTATTTCCAAATAATAACAGTCCAAGTCCAACGAATCTCGTCTATAACAGAAAAAAAATCCCCTCACCTAAATTTCCATTTGACTTCCGGCAGATTTCATTCATTCTCCGATCATCCTACCCGATGAATTAGGTCGGTGATATTGATGGCAGCGATTCGGAGAACACCATATCCATCATCTCCATTACACAATGATGGAGTCCCCAGAGTTGAATATCCATCACACAAGCTCCTCTATGGTTCAAATTACTCACATTTAACATCCAGATTTCGAAAAAAATTATATGGATTGTTCTTATTTCCATAATCGCAGAAGAATTCAAAGAAGCAATTGAAAAGGTCAATCACTCGATTCTCGTTGTTTTTATTATTTGGGTTCTTATTAGGATTAATCAGAGTGTGGGTTTTGTTAATTAGGTTCGGAGATTCAGTATATGATGAGATGCAAGTATACAAT